>JAGFPH010002588.1:179111-189278 GCA_018207615.1 Philaenus spumarius | reverse complement strand
TGCACATTTTGTTTTTTTACACAACCTTATAGCTCGCTTCATTCCCCAAAAATCGATCAAAACGTAAAATACTATAAATGTACCCGGTTCAAATCCACGTGGGTGGGGGCGGGTTTTACCATTGGGCAGCTTACGACCTGAGTTTTACAATCAAAATTGGAACCCTACCAAATTTTAAATGCTGCAAAATAGAGACAGAAATTCTGGAAAATGAAAGTGCGAGGATTTTGCCGCTGGCGCCTACTGACGTTAGTCCTAGGGGTGCGCCTAACTAAGGGTTAAACAGATTTTTTTATCGTTTACAATGTTGGTACAAATAAAATTTTCCAAGAATTAGGCCGAAACCACACTGAGCCAAACAATACGATTGAAACATTCCCAAGCCACATTGAAACGAACACGGTTCATTCAAAGTTCCCGGGCATTTGCTTGTAGATGTGTTTCTCCCTAGGTAGAACTGTTCACGCTAACGTTTTTCCCAAGTTAAGCCATTTCGGTGCATATTTTAAAAGTTCGCCAAATATAGTAGTCCAAACCCATCCAAAAGTGTTCCGTAGTTTTTTTGAAGGAAAGGTTCAGAGAATTTATATGTGCCAGTCAAAAAATGATTGATGTAAAATTTACAGTTATTAGCTCAAGAAACAAAAATACGTATTGGGAGTATTTTCAATACACAGTGCATTGCGTGCTTTGCATGCCAACCCCTGTACTGTAAGTATTTTCAATACACAGAGCATTGCGTGCTTCGCACGCCAATTTTAACCCTATGTGCTATAAAGGTTCAAAAATAAAAAATAAAGTGATTTCTACTCATTTAGGCTATAAATATAAAAGGTCAGCTCCTAACATAGGAAATATGAAATTTGTGTAGCAGTGAACGTGTTAAGTAGTGCCCTCACCTCCTTCGGCAAAAAGATATTTTTGACCTCCCCAAGAAAACTTTCAAAATTTGGGAAGCCAATTTGGCTGTTCAGGTGAAATATTAACCCACACAGCATTGAGTCTGTACCTTTACACCGTCAGTGAACACACAAAGGGCTATAACACCCCTAGAGGCCGCACCAAGTAGTGACCCAGCAGCTCATGCTTGAACTCTTGTAAAAAATAAAATAAGTGTATGTAAAATCAAACGGCGCATAAAATTTGAAACATATTTTAATGCTAATCTCTTTAAAAAAATATAATATATAATTAATAATATATATATTTTCCTTTCCCTGGAAACTAGGGAGGGGCCATGGCCCCTCTCTGCCCATAGGTAGGGCGCCCATGCCCCCTTGAAAACCGGCTGTATTCGCCCATGCATAATCGGCACGATGTATCTAGGTAACAATTGCTTTTTACCTCATAATGTGTACAGTATTTTCAAATTAAGGAATTCTATTCAGATTGTGGAAATACAATAAATGATACAGCCATGATAACTACACTTATAAAACAATGTCTGTACGAATTCTATTGTACTACGTATATGGTGTAATCCAATTTGTGTATTTGATGCGGTACATTAAGATCAGAAATTTGTAGCGTGTAATCTACGTACAAGCAAGTTTCACGCTTACAGTAATCTGATTGGTCAGCGTGTATTGTTCAAATATAGACATAGGCCTACATACTGCGTTGTTGTAGGTAAATAGGGACGTCTAAATACCACACAAATCTATCCGTACTAAATTATGAAGACTGGTAATACCTAATTAAGGGTCTGCAGTAGTGGCGCCCATCTTGGATTTTTATCCCTTAAGAGCAATGTTTTTTCATCATGACATTGTTACAAAGGTCTCATTTTAATCAAAGTCACAATACACACCGGATTTACGCTTCACATTTTTTTAAATCAGGTTCATTTGTCACGTAATTGACATTTTTCAAGTACCAAGTTTGAACTTTTTTCCTTATACGATAAAAAATTAACAATTGAAAGTGAATCGCAAGACGGATCCGCATTTTTATAAAGAATATTTAGGTTTTTTTAGCCTTTAATTACAAAAGATGGATTTATAAATGGTTTTAAACGAGGCAATGTCAAAGCGCCCGGCTGTTAAGAAATTGCACTGTTTAGATACGGCTATAGGGAGCACCGCTGGAGTTGCCGGTTGCTTTCTCTTTTACTGGAGCACACCCCAACATTCTAAAAACCGTAACATGAACACCAGCTATTAATACTTCGGTCAAATTAGCCAAACATTGGGAAAAGATACCGAAGTTTACTATCGTTAAATTCAAGTTTTTGGAGTTTCCGATAAGAAAACATCAGTGTTTCAACCTTCTCCTTTCCAGACTTGATGAAGAAGATGTTATTACTTTGCTGGTGATAGTGCTACTAGCATTTCGACGTCCTCACCGACCGTTCGATGTAGAGGAGATTAGCTAAATATTACCTAAATACACAGTTGTGTTTGTGCATGGGCGGATGCAGCCGGTTTTGAAGGGGGGGTTGCCTCCAATCCCGGGGGGCAAAAATATAGTGCTAGAAAATGTATTTTTAGAGAGCACCTATTTTGAGCAGGAATTTCGGAATATATGCTTTACCCAAAAATGAAATTTTACTATACAAAATTGTAGATAATTCGACCCCACAGCTGACGTGAATTGAGCGAATTTCCAAAATTAAGTTTACATGTTTTATGGTTTCAACCAACTATTTGGGAAATGGGTCTACTCACGACGGTGCTGAACAGCTGCCTGTGTGTACGAAAAGTATTAGTAGAATTTGTTTGAACCTAAGTCTCCAGCTACGACTCACGCGCTCCTTCGTTACATTCGCAGCGGAAAAACTCGCTTTGCACTCGATCTTGCGGCCTCGGGTTATGCGCTTAGCTGGGAAAAACTCGACCATCGGCCTCGGATGCCCTCAAGGTAAAATCCACCACGTGACTTTCAACCGGGTAGCCTACTTTTATGGTATTTTACGTTTTTATTGATTTTGAGGGAATCAAGCGAGCTATATAAGGTGGAGTAAAAAAAACAAAATGTGCAGAATAATAGCCTACATTTATATTTTTAGAAAAAACTATAAAAAAATTCATTTTCGTAGGAAAAATCTCAAAAATAGGCCTAGTTACTTTTGGTTGTGTTGGTGTACTTCATGTTGGATTTTTTTGTCTAACGAACTCGTCCAAGTGACGTAGACAACCAACATGAGTACCAAATTGAACTTAAAATGCAGTCGCTAGAGTGCGAACACATTTATATACAGGGTGTATCAGGAAGAAACGGAAAGAATTGCAGGATGTGTTCTACTGGTGAAAATAATGAAAAAAGTTCATATAAACATAGGTCCGCAAACGCTTCGTTTTCAAGATATCCGCCATTTTGTTTTTTGTACAAAATAATTCATATCTAGAGAACGGTTTGACTGATTGAGTTCAAACTCTATTTGAGGTCGTCAAACATTGAACACTAAGACATGTACATTACTTGACACACACATTACAAAACATTCAGCAGCAACGCACCTCGAAAGAAGACTACAGAACGGATGTTGACCACGCTTATCAACTTCGCTATCTTGGATACTCATTGTGGTATCGTACAACGAATTCGACTGAAAGTTGAGTTTTTCGCTCAAAAGTTCGTGTTTATTCAACTTAAATGCTTTATATATTTCAAATTCCTCCACGGCGTCCATGTATTTGCCTTTTTTACATATACAGGGTGTTTGAAAAGTCTGGGAACATCTCAAAATGTACGAGTCTTATGAGATAGAAATAAAAGCAGTTATTCACAACCATAAAAGAACCACTTTTTGGTGAGTTTGAAATTTTTGTCCGCCATCTTGGAATGAACTTAGGTAATTTTTTTAAATGGGAAGGTGGTCATGTGATACATCATTTCGATGTAGAATTTCAAGAGAAAACAACGGTGAAATTTGAACATCCATATCTTAAACCGATTAAAAATGGCAACAAAAAACAACGAAATCGTGTTTTCCGATTTTGCCCCACTTTGCAGTACTATTTAAAAAAAATATATATTAATTATTCTTCTTTTTGGATTCAGAATTAAATAAGCTTTCAAACGATATGCCGCACAACGATATTTGGTAGTATTTAAACAATTTTAGTTACAGCCATTTTGATTTTTTCAAAATTTATTTTGAGTGGTTGAAATAAATACCGTTGTGTAGCATATCGTTTGAAAGCTTATGTAATTCTGAATCCAAAAAGAAGAATAATTAATATTTTAATTAAAAAATAGTACAGCAAAATGGGGCAAAATCGGAAAACACGATTTCGTTGTATTTGGTCGCCATTTTTAATCGGTTAAAGATATGGATGTGCAAATTTCACCGTTGGTTTTCTTTTGAAATTCTACATCGAAATGATGCATCACACGACCACCTTCACATTTAAAAACTACCTAAGTTCATTCCAAGATGGCGGACAAAAATTTCAAACTCACCAAAACGCTTTATGGTTGTGAATAACTGCTTTTATTTCTATCTCATAAGACTCGTACATTTTGAGATATTAAGCTGTTCCCAGACTTTTCAAACACCCTGTAAGTAAGGGTGTAAAATTAGTCTCAAAATCATCATACTTACGGTTATTATCAATTAAATGGCGTGCGTAGTTGGATTTTATGTTGATGACGTTCCTGTTGGATAAATGTTCCTTAAAACGCTTCCCAAACTGCCTACCGGTTTGTCCTATGTAATAACAATCGCACTCTCCACAAGTTATTAGCGAATTTCCATAGGAAAAATGAGCTATTGCAGTGGCCCTTATGGTGAGACCATAAGGGCGCAATAGCTCATTTTTCCTATGGAAATTCGCTAAAAAAAAAATACAAAATTTATGTTTCTTTCATACACTTTGGCTCCAAGAAATAATATTTTTTTTATTAAGTTCCTATAGTGAGGGAGAAAGTATGAGTCAGTTTCCTGATACCGTTTATTTTAATCTACATTAATTATGATTCAGAAAAAATTGACTTAAAAGAATTTTGGTCATATTTTAAAATAGTAACCCTTACTGTGTAATACTTTATTTTAAAGCCCTCATTGAGACGAGAAATTGGTGTAAAATAAACCCCAATCAAAAATGGTGGGGCCAAGAAGTTCAGTACCTATTCCTAACAGAGTTCAGAAAAAATACCGATTTTATAACATAAAAACAGGAGAACTCAAAAGACGTTCATGAAAAAACGTACATTTATTGTTATACAAATAAGTTAAATAGAGACATACATAGAGCCTAAGCTTGGTGGAAACGCCTGAAACCAAATTGGAATGAAAGCTGGTTTTGTTTCCTTCACGTTTTCCATCTGTTTTGCAGGAAGGAAGCTACCACAACAAGCTTCTGGTGAAAAGGATATAGGGTCCTTCAGAAAGAAGGAAGGATTAGATACAACATCTAGTCACTAGTAGTGTTGTTGCCACCTGCCAGTTGCTTTCATCCGTTTTTCTCCTCCGGTTTCGTTATCTCGAACGAATGTTTTCTCTCGATCTTTTTTCACAATGATACGGTACTAACGGACAGACTACGGGATGACAAAACGGACAGTTCGAACGACCTACCCCTTCCTTTCCGTTTTGGTTCAGAACACGTCTGACCGCGGTTTCGACACCACAAATGTCGTTGTCAAAGAATTCTTATCTCACAACATCCACATTACACACTTAAACACATTTAAAAAACACACGTAAAACACTTTAAAAAATTCACCATTTCTGGGTCGTTATAACACAAATAACAGAGCGTTTGCTGAAATAGGTCTAACGTCGGGCCGACCTAAACGTGAACTGGGGTACGACGTTGAACTACTGTTCAATCAGCTGTGCTGTTGTTGTTTTGCCTAACTTGTAGGCGTTTCTAACTTCATGATGCTGTCGTATATGGCGTGTGAACCAAATTGTATTTGATCATTGAGAAGGTTGTCGGGTTCCGTTTTCAATGTTTTATAGATAAAAAATGCTCTAAAACGTCCATTTTTTTGCCTTTCCTACATTTCTTTAGCACTTGTAGATCTTCCACTATGCCTTTTGTTTTGTGGTTGAAATCCACCAGGTGTTCGGCGTATGTTGACGTTTGATTGAATGTGCGTCTTGGTATATGTTCTTTGCATCGGTCCTTGAAAGAACGGCCTACAAAAAACTGATGGTGTAAACCTACACTAAGGCGAGGTCAAGAGAATTTGCCACGTCTACGTGTTATATGAGTTCAGTTTGAGCGTTCATCTCCTCGCTTGCCTCCGAGCCGATCAACGCTGTATAGAACTGGCACTACCAGATGTCCCCCGCACTTAATTTACTCCTAACAAGTCAATACGTTGATATTATTCATGAAATCCGCCTATTCTGAATTCCCGCTAAACCTAATGCCGTTCGGTTCCAATTAGTTCGGAATAGCGGGAATTGGGAATAGCGGGAATAGTACGTCATAAATAATATCAACGTATTGACTTGTTACTCATTTTGAATCACCCGTTATTTACAATTACTTACTAGGGACCAAAGGAACAGGAGGGAGTACAATAGGGATGAAATAATTCCACCGTATAATAAACTAATATTTTATCACCTTTCAAATGAATAAATTATCTTTGTTTGGATACATCAAATTAAATATTACGGATAAGGGCGGTGTACAAAAATAAAATAGGAATTGGGAAATAAAATTCTATAAAACTTAACAATCAGTGTTCTGAACCTAAAAGTCTATGATTGATTCTACGCTATGATAAATACATGCACTACATTTTATCTACAGACCATTCCATTAAAACTTTGGTAAATATTTACTTTAAAATCTAAATAAATTAATATCAAATTAGAATTTATGACTGTAATGAACGTTATAATTAATTATTATGAATGATTTCTTTTAACTAATATATGGAACTACATACATTGTAAATCTATGATATTAATCCTGTAACAACCTTCATACAAGCTGTCCCCATACTCTCTGATCCCTGTTGGTACAGTAGGATGCCGCGTTGAACAAACCAATTATTACACCTAACTTAACTATTACCCTTCGTCCGATTGTTTTAACAGTTACACCATCTGATAGGGAATAAATAGGGCTACACAAAAGATGAAGCGATTTTTTTTGTTAAAACGTACGGTTTTTGGGTAATTTAGGTTTGAAATTTTCAAACAGCCGCCATTTTGAAACGCATGATTGGATATAATCGTTTATTTTTCCTAAAATGATCATTATTAGGTTAAACTTCGTGCCAAGTTTGAACGCAATCGGTTAAACTGTTCACTACAAAAATTATTTAGTGAAAAAACAAAATGGCAGCTATGGGAGAAACAAAGCAGCGTTTCCCGACGCATGAATTTTGTTCTCATTATTATGCGCTGAATCATACTCTAGAATTTATTACGAAACAGACTGCAAATATCTTAGTAAAAGTATGCGAAACATCCCAAGCCGGAGACCAGGTAACTGCACATATCCCGTCAGTTTGGAATCGAGCCAAGCACTGTTTGCTCCACTTCCACCCTCCTACCCTCAAACCACAGATATGAAAAGCTACCTGGTCTCTGGCCGAGGTTCGAACCGTATGTGTAATAAATAATTGGTTTGTTCAAACCCGGCATCCTATACCAACACAGTAAACACAACAATATTGTATGTACATTTGCTGTAATTAACTTACCTATTATCCGTCATCTGATTGTTTTGACAGTTACACCATCAGATAGCGAATTAAAATGCCTACAAAAAAAGATGTCTTGACATTTTTTGTTAAAATTTACCGATTTTGGGTAATTTAGGTTTGAAATTATCAAACAGTCGCCATCATGATTGGATATAATTGATTATTTTTCTTGAGATATATCATTGTTAGG
Organism: Philaenus spumarius; assembly: GCA_018207615.1. Taxonomy (NCBI): domain Eukaryota; kingdom Metazoa; phylum Arthropoda; class Insecta; order Hemiptera; family Aphrophoridae; genus Philaenus; species Philaenus spumarius. The sequence continues at coordinate 181,471 of JAGFPH010002588.1, read as the reverse complement.
TACAACTTCATGTCAAGTTTGAACTCAACCAGTCAAACCGTTCTCTAGATATAAATAATTTTATAAAAAACACATACAGACGAAAAAGTAAGCACCATAGACCCATGTTTATATTGTGAAATATGTTTTTCTCGACCCAAGGAACAAATCCATAAAAGTGGACCAGAGAGTTTGTGAGGACACAATCAATATGAAATTTTAGTCTAAATATGTTAAATAAAGCCGTAGGTGATATAATTTAGAGAAATCCACAATTTAAGTAGAAACAAAACCGTATTGTATGTGTTTTGTGTCTGGTGCCAAGTTGCACGTTTGTAAGCTCATTCCAAAGAGTTGCTTTTGAATGACAAAATGTGTGATTATATAAATTTTTTTTAAATACTGTCATCGTTAAATCTACAACATTGTTCATGTACTTTCTGAATATTTGAAGAGTTCAACATTTATTTATTTGTTTAAAACTTATTCCTGTAAATAGTACCTCTCGTTAAACCAATATGTGATCTGGAAAATGAAAAGGGACCGTGTGTTAAAGTTATCAAAAATTGAGTTATTATTGTCGATATCCAGTAGCCAGGTGTATCGTATTTGTACAACCTCCATTCAACGAGAGAATCTGATGATGGGTTGGACATCCCGAAATGCATAAAATAAACTAGTAAAAAGATGGAACACTTTTTCGAGACTTCGGCTCGTCCGGATAGAACAGTTTTTTCAAAATTTTGATCTAAAAACGAGATCCCGACGCACTACGACTTTTTAACTGTCAAAATCGGTTTTCCCGTACCCAAAAACATATAAAGCGATACCACACACTAATTTTCAAAATTTTGATAAAAAACGTGATCCCTACGCGCTACGAGTTTTTAACTGTCAAAATCGGTATTCCCGTACCCAAAAACATATAAAACGATACCCCACACTGTATTTTTATAATTTTAACCCAGTATTTTCAAAATTTTGACGCGCTATGAATCACGCTAGAAAGCTTTTCTACTCCGCAATAAAATTACAAAGATTTCGGTACCACCAGAAGTTTACAGGAAAACAGACACACAAAAATTTATCGTGCGGTTTCAATACTTTGGCATTCTAATGCGAGCCGAAGTAATTAACAAAAAGAGGTCACTGACAGAAAATATAAGGTACCGTACTATTATATTGATTGTAATTCGCTAAAATACCGCTAGAATACAGGACTGGCTGATTTCTAAGGCTATTTCTCTCTTTAGAAAAAGGTACCAATGTCGCTCAAATATTATAACTTCGTAAGAACATTTGGTCCCTTTTTCAAGCAATCAAAAGCGTTCAAGGGTTGTTTACAGCCTTTTTAACATATTTTTCAGTTGATTAATGGAAATCATTTTTTTAAAACCAAAATTGCCCAAGACTGACCCTTATTTTGTTTCTTGCCTTTACTGTAAACTTTTTTTTCACGACAAATGGTCCCTTTTCATTTTCCGCTTCACACATAGAGATGACTCGGTCAAGAATAACCACCCACTGTAAAAGAAGTTTGGAAACCCAACCTTAATTATTTCACACACATCTTGCTTACTAACCTACTAGGCCTAGGTATAAAAAATAAAAAAAATAAATGTACAACACATGTTACAAAACTATCTCTAACATAAAGTTTCCAGATTAGCAAGTATATTCGTGAAATGTATTTTTAACTGGCAAGTTTTTACAAATCAGACTGCAAGATTTTTCATTATTGAAAGACTCTGTCTATTTGGCTTGAAAATCTATTTTAAGAATTTTACGAACTAATTGATTTATTAACGGAGTTTACCAGTTTATGAACAGCTGTGATTGGAAAAATAATAACGAAAAGAGACGTATTTAGGATGTGAATATCAAGTATAGGTAAACACCGTTAGTGCTGTGTCAACTCATAAGCATCAAAATCAACAATTATTTTAATATACTTACTCGGTCCGTGACTTATTTGTTATTTCTTTGTTACGTGTTTCAGAACTTATGAGCCATCATCGGAACCTTCGCTCGATAGAGATCGTTACACAACTGCCATGATGTTGCGGGACTGTGCGGACCTCGGCGTTTGAAGGAAGACTGAGATACGATTGTTTAACCTTATATTCCCATCGCTGTCGTACAACGAATTCGACTGGAAAGTGGCGTTAATAAGAGAACACTACTCTCGGTCCAGAAGTGGATGGCCATCAAAATTATCAGCGTTTGTAGAGCGGTGAACACAAGTGGGCCTACTTGTGAAAGAAAAGGAGAGAATGGCGATGGAGGAACGGGCATTAGTTCTAGCTGGAGTTCTTCTGGTGGACCTACTGGTGAAAGAAAGGGAGAGGATGGCGATGGAGGCCTGAGCTTTAGTTCTAGCT
>JAGFPH010002588.1:156987-168911 GCA_018207615.1 Philaenus spumarius | reverse complement strand
TGTAACTACCAAACACTCTTTATTACAAGTACATACCTGAGCTTTGAGCTGAGAAGCGATGTGCTGTAAGTCAAGGTTGACAGGACAATAGTCTTTGTGTTCAAATAGGAAACTTCCGTCCGGCCGATCGTCCGCACTCTCGCAGTATGTGTACACGGACCTAGAACATAATATCATGTACAACTTCATAACTTCTAGGTTAATCTGTAGTAGTACACTATTCCAGTTAAAACAAATAAAGTAACAATTTTTTTTGGAGCGAAGTTCCTTAACGTGCGTTGTGGTAGGAGTTAACAAATAGAAAATGTAACGCGTAACGAAAAAAGTGTTATTAATTGGTTGCTATGGGCAATGACAAATATAAAATACGAGTAACGAAAAAGCATTACAAAATTAGTTGCTATGGCAATGAATGTAAATACATTCAAGAAACATGTGCTTTGGCTCATCAATTTAAATTAAGAGACGATCGGTTCCGTCCGGTGTAGTTCAGATATTATCGTCAAGCGCTGAAGTACATTCAATAAACATAAAATGTTGGTTCATCAGTCTAGGCCTAACCTAAAATTATTGTACATATATTTAATTTATTTTACCTGCCTTAACGGCAACATACATACAATAATTTTAGGTTAGGCCTAGACTTAAAATTACTTTCTAGGCCTAACCTAAAATTATTGTATGTACAGTGGAACCTCCCATATCCGACCTTCCCACATCCGACTCCTCCCGATATCCGACCGTCCGTCTGTCTATTGTTTACTCGCACTCTCACGGTCCGTTTCCGTTCGCGAGCCTGTACAGACTTGAAAAAGTGACTCATCGATACTATGCTTTACTTTTGGGTAAAAAACTGTCAGTTTAGCCGTGGTTGTTGATGTGGAATGTCAGTTTGTGCGTTTATGTCAATATTGTTTTGTTCATGATTTTTCCCATAATCTGCGGAGTGTGAAGTTTTTTAGTTTGAGGTTACGAGTTACATGTGTGACAATGACAACTGAAAAACGTAAACGTGTTTGTGTTTCACTTCAACAAAAACTTGATGTGTTACAACGATTGGACCGTGGTGAGTCTGTTATTATGCTAGGTTCTGAGTTGGGTGTAGGCGTGACAACTGTAAAAGACTTCCAAAAAAACCGTAAGGATGTGGAATCGTACTTAACAACAGTCGAGACCGACAATGCATTTAAAAGTAGAAAAATGTTAAAAAAACCAAAACTAGAACTTGTCGATGAAGCGTTGTGGGTTTGGTTTTGCCAAGAAAGACGTAAGGGAGCCCCATTGTCAGGCCCGATTCTCAAAGAAAAAGCCGTCAAATTGTTTGAAAAGTTGGGAGGGGCAGAAAAGTTTTGCGCTAGTGAAGGTTGGCTACATAAATGGAAGTTGCGTCATGGTATACGGCATGTTATAATTGCGGGGGAAAAACTCTCAGCTGATTATATGCTGCTCAAGAATTTGTAGACAAATTTGAAAAGTTAATCGCAGAACAGAATCTTGTACCCGACCAAGTGTATAATGTAGATGAAACGGGTCATAGGAAAATCTAAGAAGCCAAGAGCATTTAAAAATATAAACATGGCAACACTTCCGGTATTCTACCGAAATCAATCATCTGCTTGGATGGATTCTGCTTTGTTTAAAGAGTGGTTTTTTGACGAATTCGTCCCCGCAGTAAAAAAACATTTAAAGTCTAAAAAACTACCTGCTCGTGCTGTTTTGCTCTTAGATAACGCCCCCACTCACCCCGCTGAATGTGAACTAAAGAAAGGTCATATCAAGGCTTTATTTTTACCGCCCCATGTCACACCGCTGATTCAACCAATGGATCAGGGCTTATTGAGTGGTTAAAGAGGAGATACCGAAGAAAATACGTTGGATCTCTGCTGCACAAAACAGAAGAAGGATGTAACCTTTTTGAGGCAATGAAAAGTTTAAACATCAAGGACGCTATCTACACTGTTGCCACAGCTCGGGATGAAATCAAGCAAACCACCCTTCAGAAGGCCTGGAAAAAGGTTTGGCCATCACTAAAACAAGAGGAAGCTGAAGAAGAAAATCGAGAACCGACTTTGGCAGAAGCTGAGGCAGACAACAGTGAAACATTACACAATCTACAAACGTTTCAGCACGATCTGCAGATGAAGGATGTTGAAGAGTCGTTCGTCGAAGCTGACGTTTCGGAAGATACGAATGAAGACCTCAACGACGACCAAATTATTGCTGCTGTCCAAAACAAAGCCGTGGAAGAACAAATCGACTCGGATGACGACGAAACACCAAGTGACAACGTAGTGAGTCATTCTGCTGCCAAGGACGCCTTCGATACTGCGCTGAAGTACATCGAGCAACATCCAAATGCAACCCCGATGGATGTACTGTGGGCAAAGAAGTGGAGGGATACTTCCGCAAAGTCAAGGCTGACAAAATTGAAACAAAAATCCATCACTGAATTCTTCAAATAAAAGTATGCTTTGTGGACCTTTATCCCATTCATTTGGAGTTTCACATTTTCGTATTTAATTTTACCAGAGTAAATGTTTGAAATATTTAACGTGTAGGCCTAAATATTAATTAATATTTTTGTAAGTGAAATACATTTATTTTATTTTTTTACATTTCAGGAAATGTTTGAAATGTTTAATCATTACTTGTAAATGTACTGTAATTACTGTAATTTCATAACAGTAAAAGTTTGAAACGTAAAACCATTACAACTTGTAAATGATAATCAATAGTTTTACAAGTTGAATATACAATATTTACGTATTTAATTTCATGTCAGAAAATGTTTGAAATGTATACACAATATTTTTAAAGGTGTAATAAAGTTGTATTACAGTACTGTGTGGCATTTTTTGTACCTGGGAACGGCATTTTAAGCTCCTCCCGATATCCGACCTTTTGGCCGTTCCGACCACGGCCCGGTCCCGTCATGGTCGGATATGGGAGGTTCTACTGTATGTTGCCGTTAAGACAGGTAAAACAAATTAAACATACACACAATAATTTTAGGTTAGGCCCAGACTGATGAACGGACATTTTATGTTTATTAAATGTATTTACAACGAATGGACATTTAACTGTGTTAACCATCTCAGCTTTGACGTTATAATTAATTCTACACCTTTATTAAAATAACATTAAATGTATGGAAACAGTAAATATTTGCATAACAAACAAACTAATAATAAACGGCAATTGAAAAATTAAAACTACTTGCTTATGTTGCCGTTAAGGCTGGTAAAAGAATTGAAGAAAAAGCGTGATGAACTTTGTTCCTGACGGGGGTCCCACAACCGCACACATTTACCTTTTTCTTATGTAGCTTCTACATAATTTCTAAATTATAAATAAATACTTTTTTGTTTATAGATTATTTTTTAATGCGGCGCATATGAGTCATCCGGTCTATAGTAGGCATTTATTTATTATTATTACCATTTATTTATTATTACCACAGACCAGCTGTGTCATATTTGAGCCACTTATAAATTACCAGCAGACATTGAATACAACACAATTTTTTAATATACAAATTTATGTTAGTTTCCGGTTAAAACGGCAAGCCACGGTGAGTCAACTGTAAGCAACAGTAGTACCAACTGTACAACACTGAGATGAAAACAGATAACAAAGCTGTACACCAAGCGTCCCATATGTGTGTCAGTATCCCTGGAGACTGCTACTATAATTTAAAGTCACTAAAATAGGCCAGTTGTTCACAATGGTCCTTCGAGTGTTGTAGTGACACTGTCCCAAATATGAGCCTCTGGTGTATTTTGATGGGACCAACCGGCTCGTACTTGAGTCGCTGGTCTACAGAGGAAGACTGGGCGACGCATACACGAGTCGGCTGACATATTTTGAAAGACCAATTTTTTTAAGGTGATAGCAAATTAAGTTCTCTTAATGATTTTGTTGGAATTTATTCATCTGTAAAATCTCTATATTTTATAGGGCTCGCAGAAAGTTTTTTGTCGGTAAGATAAAGCAAATTATGTTTTCGAGATAGGCACAATTGTTAGGGTGTACAATAACTTTAAACAAACGCAGTATTTTTCATATTAAGGAAGTTTTAATGATTTAAGTTTTACAAAAAAAAACTTCCCCATAGTGGTCTAGACTTCATGAAACAAAAGCTATTTATAAACTTTCCGCAAGTCGCACTGGTAACGTCTAAATATATGACGTGCTTCGATATCGACCCACACAGTGAAATATGAAGTAATTTCTGTACCTAACCTTGTCATACTGTTCACTCACCTTTTATCATTGGCAACATGTGACACGACGACATCGCCCAATCTCACGTTCTGATTCCAGTCAGTGTAGTGAGGAACACCTCCGCCGACTCCCACCAGAAACACGTAATCTACTTTTTGGAATGTCCCTGAAATAATTAATAGTTTTTACAAATAACATATTTTTATAAATGTTACAATTTGTCATTTGTAAATTTATACACACATGTAATGTTTTGACTTTGAGTACTGTCATCACGTTAACGCGAATAATATAATTCTTTTACCGGCATTTACTACAATCTATTAGCTTTAAAATTAACTATTTCGACTGTCGATAGGAGGTACTAGCTAACAGTAGAAAATAGAGTGAATAAAATCAAGTAGCCAAACCGCATTTACTAGGTTTTGTCGAAACCTATTTTGAAGAATGAATTAGGAATATATGCTTTATCAAAAAATTAAATTTACTTATAACAAACTGTATAGAATAAATCATACAATTGAACTGTTCACTTAAAAATATTAAAATGACCTTATTTTATAAAGATATTTCACTTTGTTCCACTAAATTACAACAAGTAAAACAAACCTCTCGCTAGCACTAGGCATTCAAAGCCAGACGCATTGTCCCATGCTTGAAATAACCTAGTCTGAGCTTGAATTAGGATTTAGACTATGTTAGTCCCGAAAAAGTTAATTAATTACTGTATGTATGTTGAAAATGAAAGAATCAAACTACTGTATTTTTAAATAAAAAGAGCCTTTAATTTTAGATTCATTTTGTTTGGTACCAAGTCACGGATGTTTAACCTTATATGGTTTTGCTACGTCACTTCTTTATTCTTTTTATCTTAACGCGTTTTAAAGCTTTTGCCTCATCTTCAGAGTGTTTCACTCAATATCAGTTCGTCAATACATTAATATTTACATTTACAGACACACATAAAACATTTTTACAAACACATAAAACAACGCGACACACACTGTGAAACAGTGTTCGCAGTGTTCGAAAATGTGTTTCTGTAACTGTAAATTTTAATGTATTCACAAACTCATTGAAGATGAGGCAAAAGTTTTGAAACGCGTTAGGATAAAAAGAATAGAGAAGTCACGTGGCGGAACCATATAGGGTAACTTATTGCTAAGCCTTTAATTAACTAATTGAAAAGGTAACACCTTTACATGTTAAACGTATGTACTTAAATGAATGTCACTGCTTGCTGAACATCTCGGTCAAGTAAACTGTTTGACTGTATTAAACCGTTTGACACCATCGTACAGTAGCTTCGCAGGGGGAAGGACAATAGCGCGCGTAGACAGAATCATTATTTTGCGAATCGCAATACGTTCCTGCCTTCATTTTTTACTTTCTCCACCCTATACGTAGTATATGGAGAAAGTATTGTTTTCGTAAAAATGTTCGAATTTGAATTTTCAGTTGAATTATCTGTTTTGGTGCTCCCAGAACCCCAAAAAATTGTTTAGTGCAATTATCTGTGTTGGTGCTCCCTGAACCCAAAAATATTTTTAGTGGAATTTTTTGTTTTGGTGCTCCCTGAACCCAAAAAAGTGTTTTTAGAGTGGTGTCTGTCTGTCAGTCTGTCTGTATGTATACACGACCAGAGAGGACACTATTGGTCCGATTTTCATGAAATTTGGTATGTAGGTACTAAACCCTAATATCTCCAGGCGTTTTTTTCATTTTTTGGAATTTTTAATTTTTAAGGGTAATTTACCCCTAAAAACCCATAAAAAACGACAAAAATGCAAATTTCTCAAAAACGGCTCTAACGATTTTGATCAAATTTTCAGTATTTATAGTGCTTAAGATGCCAAACAAAATGACACCACCCGCTTTTATCAAAACTTCGGCGTTTTATAATTATGGGGAAATGTTTAAAAATAAACAAGTTTGTGTTGTCAATCTAGCATCGCGGCAGCGGCCGCACGGGGTAGCACCACGGTAGCGAGCACTGCCAGTAATTCAAAGGTCGCGCGATCGAATCCCGCCTGGGACAATAATTTTTTTATACGATTGACGTAGGTAGAATATTATTTTTTGTTTTGTTCTAAAATGTAGTAAATAAAATGATTAAAAACAATATTATTTTGACTACAGTAAGTTGGGAGAAAGTTTGTGTCGGTTAACTGATACCGTTTATTTTCTGAAATTCTGAAAGCGATTCGGATGATTGGAGTTTTACCGTAGTTTGGTTGAACAGTTGCAAGACGCCCTGTATACATAGACTTACCTAATAATCTAGTCGTCGTGTTTCCAGCAGCAGTCATAGCCTCCCTCGTATGTCCTACTGTAGGCAACTTGGTACACACTATCCTATGGGCTCCCATATTGCCCAGTGTATACACATTGGATTCACCTACACAGAAAAGTTTAGCAAGTTAATCAAAGCTCAAATAACTAAATATAAAGGCTGCAAATATTAAATATTAATAGGTAAATAGCAAATACACATTTATGTTGTTGCAATCTGTATATTCAATTCAAATTCGACAATTTCAATCCATTTGTTGTCGTAAGGTACGTTCATGAATTAGGTAGGTAGATAAAAAATAATTTGATCACGCGGCTGAACCGCTGACGTGAGTTGAGCGAATTTCCAAAATTAACTTTATATGTTTTAGGGTTACAAACGACTATTTGTTAAATTAGTCTACTCACGAAGGCGTTGAATAGCTGCCTGTGTGTACAAAATATATTAGTACACTCGCTTTACGAGTTTGCACCTTGACCTTGCCTCCTCGGATTATGGACTGCTTCGCTTAGCTCGCACCGGGCAAACTCGCTCTTTAAGTTATTTTAAGTTTTGAACGATTATGGGGTGACCCGAAGGGGCTATAAGGTCATATAAAAAAAACAAAATGAGCAGAATAAACTAATATATTACTCTTTTTCTAAACACAACTCAAAAAGTTTCATTTAGTAAAAAAAATCTCAAAACTTTAAAAAAACATGTTGGATTTTTGCTAACAAACTTGTCCGAGCAATTTAAAAAACCAATGCGTTTAACAAATCAGATGTAAAAAATCAGGAAGAAACTTTCAGGACGTGTTCCTTCTTCACAAATTTGTAGGGCCATTTTTAACAGGATAAAATTAATTCTTTTACAAAAAATATTTTCTCCGAAACACAATTTCTTATACAATATCTGAACTTATAAGGTACTTTAGACAGTAAACATAATCAATACACATATAAGTTAGTTACACTGATGATGACAGTCGACAAATAAGCTTACAGTAACAGTCTACCTCCACCAACGAGTTTCCAATGATTTACACAAAAATTAAACTAACAACAGAGTTTACTAACAGTATATAGAAATTTAGTGGTGGAGAAAATTCGTCACCAAGTCCAACTATTAGTATGCCCACTAAACAAACTCCTCATTTACGGAAAAATCAAAGTTTTATTTCTTCAAAAACTCACATCAAGCATACAAGTAATGATTGACAAAATTAAAATTTTACTGATATTTAACAGTCCAGTTTGCACTTCGAACTTGTGGGCTCGGATTATGGATTGCTTTGCTTTGCTAACAATGGATACACCTCTCTTTGCGAGTTTACATCTCGGACATAGGCCTTGCATCAGAAGCTACGCCCATGGTAATTCCCGGCGTTGATTTTAACCGGGTTTTTAGCAATTTTCCATAAGAAAATTGAGCTATTGCAGTGGCCCTTATGGTAACGCCCAAGGTCGGGAGTAGCAAATGAGCACCGATCATAGTCCCCAGAATACGTTTTGGGTAGTCATTAAAAATCATATATATATATATATGTATATATGTGTTCGCACTCTAGCGGCCGCATTTTAAGTCCGATTTGGTTCAAATTTGGTACACATGGCTCGGTCGAGTTTGTTAGCCAAAAATATCCAACAACCGGAAGCATGTTTTTTGACCGAAAGTAACTATTTTTTGAGATTTTTCCTACGAGAATTAATTAATTTTTTCTACAAAATATAAATGCAGGATGTTATTCTGCACATTTTGTTTTTTACGCGACCTTATAGCTCGCTTGATTCCCCCAAAATCGATCAAAACGTAAAATACCCGGTTCAAAGCCATGTGGTGGATTCTACCGTGGGGTTAGCGTGCGAAGCACTGTGTATTGAAGATACTCAAAATATGGGGGTTGACGTGCGAAGCACGCAATGTTTTGTGTGTTGAAGATACTCCCAATATTCAGAATGGCGTGCAAACCATTTTGCGGCTATTCAGCACCGTCGTGAATAGACCTATTTCCCAAATTGTTTGTTGAAATCCTAAAACTCACGTCAGCCCCACGCCAACCCCATGGCTTTGAACTGAGTACTTTTATGGTATTTTACGTTTTGATCGATTTTGGGGGAACCGAGCAAGTTGTAAGGTCGCGTAAAAAAACAAAATGTGCAGAATAACATCCTAAAGTTATATATGTAGAAAAAAACTCTAAAAAAAATTCATTCTCGTAGGAAAAACCTCAAAAAATAGTTACTTCCGGTAAAAAAATGGGCTTCCGATTGTTGGATTTTTGTGGCTAACGAACTCGTTCGAGCGATGTAGACAGCCAACATGTGTACCAAATTTGATCCAAATCGGACTTAAAGTGCGGCCGCTAGAGTGCGAACACATATATACATATGATTTTTAATGACACCCAAAAATGTGTTCTGGGGACTATGATCGGTGCTCATTTGCTACTCCCGACCTTGGGTCTTACCATAAGGGCCACTGCAATAGCTCATTTTTCCTATGGAAATTCGCTAAAAACTAGGATACTTAAGTAGAAAATATCAAACAAATTTGTTTAAATGTTTGTAGTTGATACACGAAAAATCATGTAAGTCTGAGTCATACAGGTTCAAAATTCATTCTGCCCAAAATACTTAACTTAGACCTATGTTAAATACAGAGAGTGATTTGTACATAAATACACTAAGAACAAACAAACAGTAAATAAATCCTATGGACAAACATAAAGTGCGGCTCTTGTGTCTTGTAACAGAGTAGAGGCTGTGTCGTGCTTGCAACTGAAATACAACTGGTACGGTTCACATTATAACATTGACTGTGATGATAACAACCTTTTTGGGAATAATAATTCAACCACGCGGCTGAACCGCTGACGTGAGTTGAGCGAATTTACAAAATTATGTTTTAGGGTTACAACCGACTATATGGGAAATGGATCTACTCACGAAAGCGCTGAATAGCTGCCTTTGTGTACGAAATATATTAGTAAAATTTGTTTCCTCCAGCTTCGACTCACGCGCTTCTTCGTTCCACTCGCTTCACCTCGACCTCGGGTTATGGGCTGCTTCCCTTCGCTCGCATGTGCAGAATAACATCCTACATTTATATTTTTAGAGAAAAAACTAAAAAAGTTTCATTTTCGGTCGAAAAATCTAAAAAAATAATTACTTCCGGTTGTTGGATTTTTTTGGCCAACGAACTCGCCCGAGAGACTTATACAAACAACGTGTGTACCAAATCGGACTAATGAGTGCGAACACATATATACATATGTATATGTCTAATGACACTCCAAAACGTGTTTTGGGGACCATGATCGGTGCTCATTTACTACTCCCAGCTTTAGGTCTTACCATAAGGGGCACAGCAGTACCTCATCTTTGGAAATTTGCTAAAAATGGACAGTTGAAAATAAAAAAACAAATATATTTTTGGTGTCCGCCTATCAAAGTAAAGGTATGAATTTAATTTGCTTTAAAAAATTAAATATTGCCTATAAAGACGGAGGTAGTTAAACGGTGAATGATGTAATCTGGCTTTACAATTCATCTTTTCAAATACAGTGTATCAGGGGTGCAGACAATGTTTTAGCACATCAAATTTCCCCAAAACACAATTTGTTTTACTTTAAATTTCCCCGCCACACTTTGTGCATTCATAAAGCTACTATTGTAACACCACTGTTCAATGCGTACTTAAGAAGCATTATAACCCCAACCCTCCACCCCCATCTATGCAATGAAAATGGAATCAAACAAATGAGTAATAACATCTTTCTCATTTTACTGATAAAGACCGATTTCAAATTTCGATAAGTAGGCTAGTTTACGTTAAAAAATGAAAAACATCAGTAATACCTATGTATGTATTAAATACCTTGGTATAATATGATAAAGGGATTTAGTTGTTATCACTTGAATAATATCATTTGTATGTACAGGGTGCAACAACATAACTTCCTTTTTTTAAATACGCATCATTTAAACTGTAGGCGTTGCAGCGGGGCGGGAATGGTCTCATTCGAAGGACGTGGCTCTAAAGTTCTCTTCCCTACCCCGGTCAGTCATCATCATGCAACAGTGAGGAGCGTGCATATGCCGTCGCGGCCTACTTCTCGAACAGATGTTCTGTGATCCCAACCCGATACGCCTTCCGACAGTCATTAACGTCGGCCTAGTGAACAATTTGTGGCGACTTTACAAAATTTTAGCAAATTCTTTCCATAATATAAAGCAATGTGTATAATGTGAACTACGCACCAAACACGTAAAACACAAACAACATACAACATTGTGAATACAACATAAACTAGTGTACAACAATATGAAAGCTTTTGATTACGCGGCGTTATTACGTAGAAGCGTGAAGTGTCATGTTCATGTCAAGCGATCCAATAAGACGACCTTACCAAATCTTGGAGGCTTATTTAACGATGAGTAAACGTGATAAGGAACACTCGACGTCGGCGTTCCTGAAAAAGCGTTCACACTAACAATCAAACATGAAAGATAAGTGATTACACAATGTAACAGAGTTCCGTATCTCTACAGACGACGGTGAACTCGTTCTTCAACTTCCTCCCACTGTTCAGCTAAAAAGAAACATTACGGTATATTGTGAAATTTAATTACAATTACACAAACAAACAAAACTGTACATTCAAGTATTCTTACAGCGACAATACTCGACTCACACAAGCCGTAAACGATGCCCCAAAGACAATACGGAAGCCAGTAGCGTTGCAACACATCTGGAAAACACAACGACCTTACCGAATTTAGTGGTTCTAATTACTGTCGAGGTCAAATGCATTGACGTCCTCGTCTTTGGCGGAGCGACCCCTGAAAACAGTCCAACTACAATGTAAAAACATCTTCAAACATTCGGAAAAGAAGATCAAGCCAATCATTTCAAGCCTGTAATTTCAATTGAAATCAAATTGAAGACACGGTGGACATGATATTTTTACATACTCAGGATTTTGTAATCAATCGTTTAATGCGAATACCGAAGCTTCGGAGGAAAACTCAATTATCATCAGCTGATAACTAAACCTACCCTGGGTACACCATATACATTTGACAGTTCTTTCACACCATATTTAATTAGTATTTATTATAGTACTAGTAAGACCCCGAGAATCACAAGGCATATAAATTTAAAAAATACAAGGCATCAGAAATACATTATTTAAACAAAATTTTTATTTAATAACAACACAACAGACTTCATCTAGGCCTACCTAACTATGCTAACAAGGATTTTAACTCGGTAAATGTGGACGATTATAAGGATTATAAAACTGTAAGCCTATTTGTTAAAATGTTGTATTTATTTACGTTATTATATACCTAAAAAAAACACGAAAATATTATCTTTTAACTGCTTTTTATTTCATATTGATATAGATTAAATGATCTAGAAG
>JAGFPH010002588.1:126665-142189 GCA_018207615.1 Philaenus spumarius | reverse complement strand
ATCCGTCCAGCCGTTTGCCCTGTGCACTCCGGACACACACACACACAGACACACAGACAGACCAATTGCCAAAAATGCATTTTTTGGACTCAGGGGGCCTTGAAACGTAAAGATATTATGAAAACTCGACATCGAATTTTTGGGTCGATCGCAATACTTACCTTACCTAGTATAGGGTAAGGAAAGTAAAAAGGATAAAAATTATAAGGTAAGCCTTTTAAAGCTATTTACTGTAAAGAGCATGTAATTGTGATTAAAATGATGTATAATGTCTTACTTTACTGTTAGTGAGTATTTTATAATGATTTTAGTTTAATAAGCATGCACGGAACCAAAAAAACCCTTCGCACTAAAGAGCAATATAGTCTCAGCACTTGGAGGGTTAACGGCAACATACAATGATTTTTTTGTTCACATCTATGGCACAGTATCTTTCGAATGATATAAATTTCATTCATCTCCTTTTATAATAAACTAGGACCTCTGCCCCTGCGATGACGTATAGTGATTCCATTGCAAACCACAAAATCCCTAATTTTGTTCACAGTTTTTACATTTTTTCAATATTTTAATTGGAATTTTTATGGAAAGATGATTGATTAGGACAGAGGCACTTGGATCTAAGTTGGGTGGTGGGGGTAGCTGTGACCTGAACATATTATAAGATATAGATCGAAATAGACACGCAATAGCCCCAAAATTTATCCACAAAATCCATAATTTTCAATAGGAATTTTAAATATTTTCTGAATAAAAAGTAGCCTAAAATATACTCTGAAAAGTCCTCTACATGTAAATGAATGTTTCGTCAAAATCAGTTCAGCCTTTCCGGAGATTAGCCCGGACAAACAGACAGACAAACAAAAAATGTATAAATGTGGTTTAGGTTTTGGTAATGTGTGAATAAACATATGTGCTTAGAAAAAAGCTTATATTTTGAAATCACAGACACACTTCAATTTTATTTATATGTGTAAATACTAAAAAAAGGTATCATCATTTAAATTTTCAATGATCACATATTAATGAGTGAGAGTTTTGTAATGTTATACTGAACTCATTAGGTTAAGTGTATTTCCTCTTTTTCTGTATACAAATAGTTGGCCACAAACACTGGTGACTGTTGGCCAAACCAATATCCTGCGGAAAACATTTTATTTTTAAGAATCTGGTGAAGACGGTTACAACACTCAGTTCAACGATGGCTGGGCCCACACCTTCAATTGATTGAGATCGCAAGACGCGACAGATTCACTTTAACCCATTTATTAACCTCTCCACAATTGCCTTAATAGCCAGAAGAGGTCTTGACCTGTCCTGATTAGCAATCTGTCTACCGACAAAGTGACCCTAACACTTGCATAAGTGGCTACACCTCACAGCCCAACAGCCCAGGAACTGCACGATAGTTTTCTCTAGGCTACTCTGAGTTTTTAAGTTAGGTTTCTGCACCTTAAAAATTTATCAGACAAGGTAGCGGATCTATCATTACCCACTAATACGGGCAGAGTAACAATCTGTTGGTACTCTTAAAAACTGCACGCAGTTCCACTTTTATCTAACAGAATGCGCACCATGTTGTAGAGTTTTATTCCTAATGAATAAAGCAATATTTCTACATCGATATGCAGGTGTCCAGCTTTGACTGTTCGAAACTTTACGGAGTTATTTGTCAACTAAAAACAAGCAAAAACAATATAACATGTGTCCCATCCTGATCTGTTTCCTGTCTGTCCGTCTGTATGTAA
The DNA here is from genome assembly GCA_018207615.1 of Philaenus spumarius. Lineage (NCBI taxonomy): Eukaryota > Metazoa > Arthropoda > Insecta > Hemiptera > Aphrophoridae > Philaenus > Philaenus spumarius. Next base: position 140,441 of record JAGFPH010002588.1, on the reverse strand, counting down.
TTTTTACAAACAGTAATATCTCAGAAACGGTTTAGGATATAATCATGAAACTGGGTATGAATATTTATCTAAATAGGGTACATTGTACTTTAAAAAAAAATATTTTCCTGCAACAATCCATTTCAAAATGGCCCTACCTAAAAATTATTGCCCTACAAAGTCAAAGGTCAAATTGAAACCATGGATCAGTGATAAACTTATTAAGAAAGTAAATAAAAAAAATAAATTATATAAAAAATGTCTAAAACAGCCTAATGACTCAAAATTAAAGTGTAAGTACAATTCTTACAAAAATAATCTTAATAAAGAAATTAAAGACACTAAACATCAGTATTATAAACAATTGTTTGTTAATAATAGGTATGACTCTAAAAAGCAATGGAATATCATTAATGAGATAGTTGGAGAGAAGGGTAATAGCACTGATAATATTATTATAAGAGATAATAACGATCAAGTTATAACCGATCCTTCACAAGTTTCAAATATACTAAATCAGTTTTTTGGTAAAATAGCTTTTGAACTTAGAGACTCTATAAATGATGAAAGAGATCATTTATTTTCCTGTTCTAATGGCAACACAGCTAATATATTCCTCACTACATGTTCTAAAGATTCTTTGTTTTTCTATCCTACATCAGGCTTAGAAGTATCTAAGATTATAAAGTCCTTGAAAAACAGTAAAGCGCCAGGTTTTGATAATATCACGGCCGTTATACTTTAAAGGCTGTCTTAGAGGATATTTTAGATGTACTCGTGTTTTTGATAAATCTTAGTATGATTTCTGGTGAGTTTCCCAATGTCTTGAAACAAGCTATAGTTAAACCCCTGTTTAAAAAAGGTGACAAACTTAACCCTAGTAACTATCGTCCAATAGCTCTCCTCTCTATATTCTCAAAAATTCTAGAAAAGATTATTAAAATTAGAATAGTAACATTCTTGGGCAAAACAATTTTTTTCAGCAGATGGCAGTTTGGATTTAGAAATAAATTAAATACAGAAACTGCACTGCTAAATTTCATGACTCAAGTCTACTCTGGAATAAACGAGAGTAAATGTTGTGCTGGAATTTTTGTTGACATAATGAAGGCTTTCGACACCGTTGATAATTATGTTTTGTTAACCAGGATGCATGATGCCGGAATTAGAGGTGTTTGTCTCCAATGGTTTCGCTCATACCTGTCAGGCAGATGTCACCTAACCCGGGTTAACGGAGTAATCAGCCAATTAGAGCCTGTAAAGTGTGGTATCCCGCAGGGTTCTGTGCTTGCCGGTTCGTTATTCTTAATATATATTAATAATTTATGTGCGGGAAAATTTAAGGGTAATCTCGTAGCTTTTGCGGATGATACTGCATTGTTCTATGAGGCGGATGAAATCGAACAGTTTAATCTAGACATGCAGAGTGATTTGATTGCATTGCGTCGTTGTTTGTTCGAAACTATATGGTTATGAGTCCAAAAACAAAATATATAAAATTTAATATTTCTAGAAAATCTTCTTTTTTATCTCCATTAAAATATCACAAAGTTAATTGCAATAGAAGAGATTGTTTTTGCCAACCAATAGAACAAGTCGATGACATCAAATATTTAGGCCTGTGGGTGGATTCTAAATTAAGATGGAATATTCATGTAGATTATCTGAAAAACAAGTTAATTAAATATTTAAGAATTTTCTATATGCTCAGACCGATGATCAATACCGACTTGTTTAGGATAATATATTTTGCCTTGATAAATTCGAAACTAGAATATGCTATACCAATATGGGGTGGAGCATACAATAAAACCCTCATACCATTAATTACGCTTCAAAAGTTTTTTATCCTAATAATGTTTAAAAAGACTTGATTAGACCACTCTGCGCCTCTTTTTAAGGAGTTGTACATTTTACCTCTCAAAAATTTATACATATACAAAGTACTGAAATTGTTTTATGAGAGAAGTGGTGATAGAAACAACGTTTTGGAGCGTACATTAAGTATTTTGCGTAATAATTTAAATGTTAAAGTTCCGGGACCTAAATTGACTATTTTCAAGAAATTTGTCACTTACCTTGCACCAACATTTTTTAATTTACTTCCTGAGTACATAAAAACATGCCCTTATAAGCGCAAATACCTGCAGCAACTAAGGAATTTCTTACAGGAGCTAGAATGTGTTGATTTATTTTATAAGACGTTCATTTAGGTAATCTGTTTATAAAAGCGTGTACGTAATATTTTTCTTTTGCTATTTAAGAATGAATGTATATTAATTATGTATGTGTATTGTATGAGTGTTTTGGTGTGTAAGTATTTTGTCTATGTATGCTTGTGTATGTTTGTGTATGTATAATATGTATTTATGTATGTAAGTATATATGTATAAATATATGTGTATGTATTGTGCGAGTATATTTTTGTATGTATGCGTCTACATGTAGATATATGTATTGAGGTTAATTGTATATAGTCTGTTTTTTCAAAATATATTTTTCTTTCTTGTTATTGGAAAGCAGCGAAGCTGTAGTTTTTAAGTTTTTGTTTTTTTAAATGTACTTAATATTGACGTTAATAGTATCTTTGGAAGCCGGTCGGCCATTTTTATTTTTATTTTTTTGTTTCTTTGAATTTGTTAACTTACTCAACTACCTCAAACATGTTTTCAAAACATCGAGGTGGTTTAAATTGTTTTCCTTTTTGTATTGTATATATTTTTAGGTTTTGTATTTTTATGTAATCTTACTTGTTTTCAAGATAAATTATGATTTCTCATTTGTTAATGTAATTTTAAATTATGTATTATTTTGATTTTGTTAATGTACAAAAGGAAATGCAATAAATTTTCATTTCATTTAATTTCATGTTGAAAATTTTTAATGTTCAATATCTGTTTTACAAAAAAAAAAAAAATTAAATCACCAAATTTGTATACTATTTTAAGTCAAATGCAACGATATATGGTTTTTAACAATTAAGTCATAAAAACGGAGATAACTCAAATTTAGTGGTCTAATGTAGGGATTTTTATTACTGTTTCATTACTATGACCACCTTCAGCACTTGAATAGTCCTGCCAATTCTTTCTTAAGGGTCGGCTCTAGTAAAACAGAAAGCAACCCTCGACTCCAGCGTAGCGGCGGTAGGTTACGCGGACATTGCTCATCCTAAATCCATTTAAAACCCGAAATTGTTCAAATAGCGTTTTCAAAAAAATACCAAACTCTTGGGGACAAAATTCTTCATCCGAATGGCTTGATAATTTTTCGCTATAATTAATAGTTACATCGTAAAAAAATATTTAAAGTCACCCTATAGCGGCGGTAGGTTACACGGACATTGCTCAGCCTAAATCCATTTTAAAACCCGCAATTGTTCAAATAGCGTTTTCAAAAAAATACCAAACTCTTGGGGAAGAAATTCTTCATGCAAATGGCTTGGTACTTTTTCGCTATAACTAATAGTGACAACATAAAAAATTATTAAAAATTAATTTTTTAAATTGTTAATAAATATTAAACAAAACGTTTTTCTTAATTTTGGAAAAGCCATTTGCATGCGTATTGGCCATAGCTTTAAAATGACATATCGTTCATAATTATCCGATCAAAAATAAAGGAAAAATATGGATTTTAATTTAACATTGGTCTTATGGAGTGTCAACCAACATGGCCGACAGCTAGAGCCGACCCTTAAGAGATCGTCATAAAGGTACATAAAAATACAATACAATAACATTTATACGGATGAACATAACTTTTGGCCAAAATATTGCGGTGCGACACCTGCACCGGTATTACAAAGGGATCTTAACAATGACATACAACTCTCTTGGTTCCAATTTAATGAGAGGGGTTACATACATGCAGAGTGTTAATAAAGTCCCTTTCACCCCCTTTGTAGGAAAAATTAGCTATTGCAGTGGCCCTTATGGTAAGACCCGAGGTCGGGAGTAGCAAATGAGCACCGATTATGGTCCCCAGAACACGTTTTGGGGTGTCATTAAAATCATATATAGTATGTATATATGTGTTCGCACTCTAGCGGACACCGTAAAAGTAACCGTAATCTAAAATACCGTAAAAGTATCCGGTTCAAAGCCATTGGTGGATTCTACCGTGGGGTTGGCGTGCGAAGCACGCAATGCATTGTGTATTGAAGATACTCGCAATACAGGGGTTGGCGTGCGAAGCACGCAATGCTTTCTGTGTTGATGGTACTCGCAATATGGGGGTTGGTGTGCAAAGCACGCAATACTTTGTGTATTGAAGAAACACCCAATATACGGAATGGCGTGCGAACCATTTTGCAGATATTCAGCACCGTCGTGAATAGACCTATTTCCCAAATTGTTGGTTGAAACCCTAAAACATCTAGGCCTATAAGCTTAATTTTGGAAATTTTGCTCAACTCACGTCAGCGGTTCAGCTGAGTGGTCGAATTATTATTTTTGTTACTGAAAATAAGTTAACAAAACTTTGTATATATCTTGTATTGCATAACAGCACACATTTTTTTAATATACTGAACCTCTATGATTTTGGGGGCTTGAAGGGAGTAGGGGGGAGGGGTTAACAATTTCAAATGTAAAGGTAGGTACATACACCACTGCAAACCTTATTAAACAAGAAACACAATGGCGCAAACTAGAGCTTAGTATCTTGCTTCATTTCAAAGTAATGGACAATCAAAGTTCTGGAAAATTATATTTATATCATAGCTTCAAAACAGGTTATTAATTTGTTAATATTAGGGATAAGTAAGTTGTAGGGGTTAGATGTAACACATTTAAAAAAAATAGAAACTGTAAATAACTGTTGCATGGTACCACTAATTTATCTGGGTTTCTATGTGAACTTGAAAAACTGTAAATGGAACCCTCAACCTTTGCTCCTGACTTTCTCTACTGTATGCGTAACTGATAAGCACCACTTTTCATGTTCTGATAGGATAGAAATACCTCCTTCATTTAGTTCCTAATATTTGTTGTGATAGCACTCAGTTTTTCCTTTTTACAAACGAATCGCTCAAATGAAGACAAGGTTTAAATGATTTTTTTTACAAACAAGAACCTGCTTTGATGTTATAATAAAAATATCAATTTTCCAGAACTTTGTCCATTACTTTGAAACGAAGCAAGATACTAAGCTCTAGTTTGTGCCATTGTGTTTCTCTGTTAATAAACTTTTCAATGGTGTATTACATGACCTACCTTAATATTTGAAATGTTTAACCCCCCCCCCCCTTAAGCCCCCCCCCCCCAAAATCACAAAGGTTCAGACAGTCAAAAAATTTGTCTTGTTATGCAACACTAAGTTTTGTTAAGTTATTTTCAATAACAAAAGTAATAAAGGGAGTTAAATGGGCTTCATGAACACTCTGAATCTTTATATATAATACGTGAAGCCGTTTTTTGTAAACACAACTCCTCCCTTATTTCTGGACCAATTTTAATGTTTGAGGTTTTAAAAAATTCGTCTCATTTCGTAGTTTTGCAACAAGGTTTTAGATGTCAAAAATTCTTATCCTTAATGGCGTGAGCTAATCTCAAAGGTCGGGTTTTCCCCGTAAGATTAACATGGAAAATATTTAAAAACCATTTCTATACAAAACAGCTGTTTATAACAAGAAACAAACTAATCCAGCTGATTTCGTGGATGTAAGTATTCAGAAGGTTATAAAAACATTTTAATACAAAACAGCTGTTTATAATAAGAAACTAACTAATACAGCTGCTTTGTGGAAGTAAATATTGATTTTTATAAGGGAGGTAAAATTTGATTATTTATTCAAATTATAAAATTTACGAACTAATTTGTTTTGAAAATTTAACATTATTTACCATCTAGTTTTGAGGTTCTTATTTATAACTTTTTTGTTAGGTTTTTGATTAAGTGTAGACCTGAGCCTTAATGGTTCTTTTAACCTTTATTATTACTGCTGTTATAAAATATAAGAAATCATTTGATTTGAACATTTAACATTATTTACCATCTTAGTTTTGAGGTTATTATTAATCCTACACTTTTATTATAAATAAAACATAACATATGTTTGCAGAAGGTCGCACCGGGGGTTGGCGTGCGGAGCACGCAGGAGTCTCCCCTAGTATTTAAAGAATAGCCTACCTACAGGTTTTGTGTGGCTCGATGTGTTAGTTAAAGTCAGCACATTTAAAAAATAAAAGCAAACAAAATGCTGCCAAGCGCTTGAAGGATAAATTAATGTTTTTGTCAACAAAATACATTCACTTAAGTATACTGTAAGTTTCAAATGGTAATTGAAATGATGAATTAGCTGCGGTAGACTGACATAAATATAGCCCAGCCTAAACCTTTCATATTAATAGAACAGACTAAGGACCACACCCTTGACTCTTGTGTGTGTAGTATGGTTCAATCCCAATCTCTTATAGCCAAGGCCAAAGCACAATACAACAAAAGTAAACTTTTTTCTGACCTATAAAACCAATATATTAATTTAGTACTTAATCAAAATGTTATTATTTGCTAAACTAGTTCAAATGGTATTATAGTCCAGTCCTACTCTGGTATTATGAGTTTTTCCACTGAGAGTGGAATGAAGGAGCGTGCGAGTCAAAGCTGAAGACTTACAAGAAAACAAATTCTACTAATATTTTTCGTAAACACAGGCAACTATTCTGTGTTTTCGTAAGGAGATCAATTTATCAAATTGTTGGTTGAAACCCTAAAACATAGGCCTATAAACTTAATTTTGGAAATTTGCTCAACTCACGTCAGCGGTTCAGCTGCGTGGTCGAATTATTTTACAAGACCCTGACCGTAGGGACCTTGCTTAGGTAAAACAATTGTTAAAAATATAATTCTAACCTGTTGCAGCAACTTTGTTGATTATAATTCCTTGATGATCCCCTCCAGCAACGTGGATTCTATCACTGTTCACATTGTTCTGTTGTTCTATCTTGCGTCTCTCTATCATGAGCGTCGTTGAGTTTGCCGTCTTCCCCTTCGGCGTCATCACAATTTGTTCTGTATAAACAGGTACAACTGGTTATCATTCATTATAAAACTTCACATTCTTATAGTGTACAATCATAAATATCTAATCAACTCCTATAAAAGTGACTGTACGTACGTGAGTAACAATATAATATAACAGCTGATTTCACCCATCGTCTGTAATACTTGAACAAAACCTGGTGTAGATTATAATTTGGTGTTATATTTACAACTACAATCAATAATATAATTTCTTGTGAAGTTGAGTTTTTACTTTCTCCCCCCTATACGTAGTATATGGAGAAAGTATTGTTTTCGTCCAAATTTTCGAATTTGAATTTTCAGTGGAATTATCTGTTTTGCTGCTCCCTGAACCCCAAAAAATTGTTTCGTGCAATTATCTGTGTTGGTGCTCCCTGAACCCAAAAATATTTTTAGTGGAATTATTTGTTTTGGTGCTCCCTGAACCCAAAAAATGGTTTTCTGGTGATGTCTGTCCGTGTGTCCGTTAGGATGTGTACAGAGCTGGAGACCATACTGCAACGGTTCGATTTTGATGAAATTTGGTATGTAGTAAAATATCTTAACTTTTGTGAGAGAAATGCCCCACGTTGTGGAAGCCAAATTACAATATCTCTACTTTTGTGAGAGAAATGCCCCACGTTGTGGAAGCCAAATTACAATATCTCTACCTTTTCTTATGGAAAATGCCACACGTTGTGGTGCCAAATTACAATATCTCTAATTATTTAAATTATTAAATTGGATAGCCCACGTTGGGGAACTAAGTTATAATACTATTAGATTATCAATGCAATTCAAAACACAAAATAGGTTTACAATTTTAATACTTCTTTAATCGAAAGAAAGAAAAATTAATATATATATGTACAATATTCACAAAACAAGTTAATTCAAATCAAATGTTCGTTATAGTCTTTATAACACTCTTAGTATCTCGGGGGGTCAGTGCCGACTTTTCCCAATATTATTTTATTGAAAACAAAAGTAATGATTAAAAAACAGTTATTCTAGATAAAGATAAAAATTGAAAAGGAGGAAGGAAAATAGTACAATGTGTTATAATGTATGTGTATGTAGGTGTATCAAAAAGGGAAATTATATCGAAGTTAAATTTATACTGATGGTCCAAACAAATTCTTCTTATAAAAGTATTTTACAAAGTCTTTCCAAAATATGTAATATTATAGTTTTCACTGATGGATGGTTTGAAATATAGATAGAGTTAATTGAGGTAAGTACTTATAGGCCTATGGATAGATCTCACCCAGTTTATAACTTCTTCTTCTGGTTATGGGACTTTAAATGATTATTTATTATTATTACACTTCACTTGAGTTAAGGTAAGTTATTTATTTAAACGTAGACAAAGTTTGAACACTAATAATCTTCAATTTATTGGAGAGCGTTGGTCATAGGTCTTGCTTCTTAGGCGTCTCTTCAACAATTAAAATCCTGGGATCAAAAGTGGCTTGCTTTGGGCCTTCAGGAAATGGGTACATAAGGCCTGGTGAATTTCGTATCTTCTGGGGTTTGGATTGTTGTACAAAAAAGTGTAATTTAAAATGTAGTGTATTTATTTGGTGTTGTTTTGATTAAATTCTGAAATAATTTTGTTTTACAACTAATATTGAATAATAAAATTAAAAGAAATTGATTAAATAAGAAAATTGCATAAAAATACCAAAAATAGCTCCTTGTACAAATTATTTTCTAACATCTACTATTTACAATTAAAACTATACATTTGGCTTTTAAACTGGTGTTTTCCGCGTTGCAATCGGTCACATGACTGGGGGCGGGGCTTAATAAACATGTCGTCTTCCTCTATCTAACTTTTGCCGTTGTTTCGTCGACTTTCAATGGATTGTTATGGCTTAACGGTATTTCCTATAAAATTTTGCCAAAGACATTTTTGATGAAGAATCTTTCATTCTATCTAATGGTGTTCTTGATTTTTTGATTTGAATTTTGGTTCTCTTAGGATCGATGATTGTATTTCTGATATGGCCTAGATTTTAGTATGCCGGTCTGATTTCGAGTGGATTAAAAAAGTGAATTTCGGTCGAACGCTTGTTGATGGAGTTAATCTTATAATTTGGATGGATTGGTTGATTAATTTAGATGAATTTTGATATAGGAAAGATAGGGATACGAGGTCTGGAAATATTATTAATTACGTAAAAAGTTATCGAAAGTCGGGTGTTTTAGAATCTTGTTAATTTGTTGCTTGCGATTCCGTCCGCTAGATGCCGTCGGTCGGATTGTTTCTGAATGATTTTTACTATTAATCTTCTGTCTCTCTCGCACTCATGCGTGTTTAGTTGAAATACATTAATGTATGATTCTTTTGGCTTGTTAATAATTTTGTGGTATATTTTGAATTGTTACAGTAGGTGTATGTAGTTCTGGAATATCTCCAGGGGTTGTTTCATTTTTAGGGGGTTTTACCCCCTAGCCCTTAATGTGCAAAAAACCGCATCTTTCTAAAAATTCTCGTTTAGGTAATAATAATAACCGATTTATTGGGGGTTTTTGGCCAAAAATGGGGTTGTTTTTCAAAACCTTTTATCGTGCATCTATACAGGCCTAATTGACATGTTTGGTGCAAATTTGTTTGAAATCGATCAAATAGTGTTAATAATAATAATATTATAATATAATATGGATGAGTCTTACATGCACCTAATATTTTCCATGGTAGGCCTATGTCCTACTTTTGCAATTCTAAATAACCACCTCCTATGCTATTCTTGGGAAGGAATAAAGTTTCAACTGGGAGCAGTTATCTGGTACCGTTTATTTAAATATGAGTTATAGAAGTAACGTATGCTATAATACGTTATAAGATATTTGCCTTGAGGTTATAAAATCTTATCTTCTAAAGCGAGAGATAATTGTCTGTCTGCTAAATGGATCTGGAATCTCCGTCTAAGGAATTTTGATTTTTTGATTTTATATGGGGCTTTTGGCCATGAGAAATCGATTGGAAATGGTCACCAGTCTGGGAAAATTCGTTTTCTACGTCTTTTATTAAATTAAAAAGTGAAATTTGTCCATTTTAAACAATACAAAGCACAGCTGATGCAAATGTTTTCAATGTCATTACAATAATCATCTGTTTTCTTTTAAACGAAGCACAGCTGATGCAAATGTTTTCAATGCCATTACAATAATCATCTGTTTTCTTTTAAACTGTATTTTATTAGAGGTAAGCCTAATGTTGTATCTATTTATAGTTACCATGGCAACGAATACTTCTGCTAAATAAACATACCCTTTATTTAGTTGTTTAATGTTATAGGCCTAACCTAAACGATGTTCACGGAAATTTACAATAATAGTTATTGACGTGAGCGAACTAGGCCCTAGGCCTAAATCGATATTGAAATATTAAACTTTAATTTAGGCCTGACTTATTTCTGAGGTATAGCGTTGAGATTATGGTTAATCCTTTAAACTGTATTTTTATTACAGGTAAGCCTAATGTTGTATATACCCTTTATTTAGTTGTTTAATGTTATAGGCCTAACCTCAAAACTCAATAATCCAATATTTATTATTGAAATCATAGCCCTGCTTATAATCGAGCTTTAGCTCGGTCTCCTGGTACTGAATATTAATACAACATTTTATCATCAATGTTCATTTATCAAGAAGAGATACCCATTCAAACCTTACATAAGTATGGGCAATAAACCTAACAAGTTTTGATGAGATATCTCAAATCATTATGGAGGGAGAACATGTTTTCATACATACACACAGTCTGTCTATTGGTGCTGATGAGGTATCATTATTACAAACCAGAGGATCTGGTAGGTCAGCAAGAGCTGCAAGGGCTGAAGGTGGACCTTATGATACCGGATGTTATGCGAAGAACACTAATCGTCGACCACTCTTTCACGGTAAAGATCGATGGTCTCCAGGAGGTAGGAGGTGTTGGACCTGGTCCAGGTAGAAGCACCCAAGTATGGTATAAGAACACAGGAATTGTAGCAGGATTCTATGGTCCTGCATGTAACCTATCTAAGCTATGGGCTCCTGTCCTCGATTTTTAAGATGAAGGCCGTTGCTATTGAACTCTGCGCCTGTGAAATCCTTAAAACAGGAATTAAAGGAGCTAGGACTAGGATCCTTTCTGATAGCCAAGCTGCCTTAAAGGCGCTGGAATCGTTCACCTTTGAATCAAGGCTAGTTTGCTTCAAAGTGGATGAAATAGCTAGAGTTAACAAAGTTACCCTTAAATGGGTGATGGTCATGTGGGCATCGAGGGTAATGAGACGGCTGCTCGCCTTGTTAGAGATGGGTCAAAAGGCCCTTCATTGGCCCAGATCCTTTCTGTGAGAGGCCCAAGGGCCACCAAAGAAATGTTGTTGAAATCTGGAAGGAGTAAAGATGATCCTCACGCTAGAACTTTGCATGTGGGTTAAGGTAGGCAAAAAATAATCATCTGCCTCTCTAAGTCAAAAGCTCCTATTGATGGGCAGAAACAATCTTAGGGGATTGTAGGTATTCTCACTGGTCACTGCCCGGGCAAGTATCACCTCAAAAAAAAAAAATTGGGACGGTTTCAGCGAACTCCTATCGATTCTAGTCTCTCGGGATTGAATCGGCTCAACACCTGCTGCACGAGGCTTTCGCGTGCAGGAGATTCACGGTACTCGCAAGTACGGTTGTTAGTCCGGAAGAGTTCCGTGGAGTTGATCCCAAGACCCTGGGAAGGATCTTTGATGATCGATAAATGGAAAATCACACCGCAACAAATCCTCTCTGGGTAGCAGTGGTGAGGAGGAATATACAGACAGACGAGTGAGCAACACTGTACTGTACATTTCACAGGCTAATGAATTTTGTTTGTTTTGACTTAAAGGAGTTTAGGTTAGTAATTTCCAGACACTCTGTACATTACAAAACATATTTTGACTGAAACTGCAACACTTAATTTATGGGGTAAATAAGGGCGTTCAATCTATTCCGTTACTCTGAACTAAAATTACAAAAACCCTTTCAAACATAAACAAATATTTGCAGCAAGCAACCCGGCTACCATTCAGCAAAGTTAAGCAATCATTCAAAGCTCCCGTAACATCAATAGATCTAAATCTGAATACACGAGTTTGATGTGAAGTAAACTCTAGACCACCTTGGCTGCAAAGTAAACGTTTGTTTTGAGGTTATTTATGGACAAGTTGCGGGGAATTGTATTTGACAGTCAGTAGCGTCTCTACTGTGCGTCCGGACTTTAGTTGGCAGTACGGGGAAAGGCTATGCTAATGCCTTTCATACGAAGTTTCCGTACTACTACCCGCACTGCTGACATCGGCCGCTCTATGAATTCACTCAATGTGTAGAAGTAATTTTGTAAATGGTATCAAATTAAAGCTAATAAAACTGTCTTTCCTCATGCGACACCAAGAAATGTATTAACATTAGTTATATATTTTGTTTAGGATTTTATAACTGAAACGCAACTGAGAAGTACATAATAAATGTAGTAAGCGTGGATTTTTTTAATTTTCGGTCAGGCAACTTTTTCAAGCGGGAAAGTTGTACACAAATAGATAAATTAAATTTTATAATTTGACTTTTTTACTTGGGCTGCTTAGTTTAGGCAGTAGGAGCCGCCGAAGTCAAGAGTTATCATTGTGTATTTGTAGGTGGCGCGGTGCCATCCCAGTGTTTCTGCTTTGTATAAATTTAAACGCAATGTTTAACAGTTTTATCTTTTTTTATGCTAATGTACCAATACCTATATGTAATGTGGTTTCACAAACACACCCTAAATCAGCCTAAACTAACACTGTTAACACTGAACAATGAAATGGAACAGAAGAGGAATCTGTTCCTTATCTGTTTATAGGAAACGCCAGAGCATTGGGTTATTTCTGTTGTCACAACACTTAACTACACCAAAACAGTTTCCTTCATAACAAAAATATAATATTATTTGTGGTCTTGGATTTCTTTGTTTGTTTATGGTTATTTATGGTGGTTTATGGTTGTTTATGGTTGCAAAACAATCGTGTAACACACTCTAGACTACATTCCTTTTTTTTATTTATTACACAGCCATAATTGTATTTTATAGACATTTATTACTTCTTAAATCATTTTTATACTACTGTTCACAATACTGAATATAAGTTAAAGACTAGGTGGTAACTATAACTTGTGAACATCCTTTTTAATGAATCTGTGAGTAACGATAACGCCTTTGTCGACATGCAGTCGCGTCACAGCGACAGCCACCGTCCGCATGTTGTCAGGACGGGTAGTAGCCCCGCAACCGTCCATATGACCTGTACTGCAACTAAAGCCCGGACGCACAGTAGAACAGTAACTAAAAGTCAATCTAGACTATAAATAAGTCTGATGGATTTTAGAATAGGCTTACATCTATATTTTGATTTCTCAAACTCAAACAAGTAAAAAATCCAAATATATACAGGGTGATTGTGTAATGATTGAAGACAATTCAGGTTGTGGTCATATGGATGAAATTCATTTGTCCTTAACTAAATGAAGTGTGATTGTTTTTGTGAGATATCATTATAAAAGTGTGTGGGTGTTATTTTTTCTTCTACATATATATATATATATAAAAGCCAAAACCCACTGACTCACTCATCACGATTTCTCAAAAACTACCAAACGGATTGGAATGAAATTTGGTATGTAGCTTCCTCTAGGGCCATAGGTGCTCATTAAGAAAGGGTTTGAAAAAATTCGAAATTTTAGGGGGGTTTGGGGGGATCCAAGTTATTAAAAAATGACTTCTTCAAAACTACC
>JAGFPH010002588.1:48477-94609 GCA_018207615.1 Philaenus spumarius | reverse complement strand
GGGGGGGGTTTGGGGGATCAGTAACTAAAAATCTAGATTTCTCCAAAACTACTGAACGGATTGGAACTAAATTTGGTATGTAGCTTCTTCTAGGGCCATAGGTGCTAACTAAGAAAGGTTTTCAAAAAATTCGAAATTTTAGGGGGTTTGGGTGGGGGTCAAATTTACTACATCAAGATTTCTCAAAAACTACTGAACGGATTAGAACGAAATTTGGTATGTAGCTTCCTCTAGGGCCATAGGTGCTCACTAAGAAAGGGTTTTAAAAAATTCGAAATCTTAGGGGTGGGGAGGGTCAAAGTTACTAAATCACGATCATTTGTCGCATTTATTTCACCAAAATAATTATGCAATAGCGAAGCATTGCCGGGTCAGCTAGTTAATAATATACATAGACTACTATTTTCCTTTCCCTGGGAGCTAGGGGGGGCCGTTGGTATGGGCGCCCATGATCATTTCGCTTGTCCTACTTTGACAAAAATAGGTTTTTTATTAAAAAATGCACATGTAAGAAATTATTTAACGAAATAATACCAAATTTGTATCAATCCTTTGCATCAGTATTTCGTACATGGGAAAAGGTCATGTTGTCTTGTCTTCAGTATTTTCAAAATGGCGGCCGTTTTAAACGTTCAAACGGAATCGAGCGCTTTCTAAAAAAATTGTCAAGGATAACTTTTTTTAGCAAATTTAATTCGCTATCGATTGGGTTTTTCGTTTTTGAAATTGGTTAGAGAATAACGGACTTGAGGCATTTTTCGCCAGGGGCGGCAAAAGCAACAATGTAACCAAATAAATAATATTTTATTGCAATAATAAATTTAATTTTTTAGCATAAGAACTAAGTGCTAATGCTAAAAAAAAAACTTCCCTTCCTTCGAAAAAAACGTGTTTTATTGCCTTTTAACCAATTACTCTCCCAAGGTCTCAAAATAAAAATCATGAAAAAACTAACTTACATTTCTGAAAATTAAAGAAAGATTGCAGGCAGCCTTCTTTTTTTTCAGATTTTCCTGTTTAAAAACCACTATTTTCGCTTAAATGAACCTCCCTCAAACAAGACCGGAAGTGCCGCAATTTTCCAAAATCAAAATTAAAAAACTAGTCAAGTAAAAAAATGTGTGTTATGTATTTAGTTGGTATAACTATAATACACAAAAAAATCATGTAGGTCCGAGACATGAAGGTTTGACATTTATTTTTTATTGGGTGTTAACTGAAATGATGCTTAGGCAGTGGAGGCTGGTGAATTATTACCTTCGGGGTTCACATCTACGGGGGGGGGGGGTCCTGCAAATTTGTTTAGTACTAAACGTAAGAATTTTTACTTTCAGGCCTGTTTTTACTAAAATTTGGTTGTTTTTGAAAAGCGTACAATGAGATAAAATCGAGTTACAGTTTTCATGATAGATTGGAGTATTGATATTAATGATTAATGAAAAATTGAGAACAATGTTGTCTTACATTAGAACCCTATACTTTATTCATTAGTTTATTTAAGTTTTTAGTTCATAAAGTGACTCCTAAATTAATGAAGTTACACAAATACCTGTACACTTTATTAGCACACTTTTCTTCAAGAGGTAAAGAAGAAACGTTACCCTTAGCAAAGATGTAACGCTGTTCATTCTAAAAACTTTACCTTAACACAACGCTAATAACAACACTGAACTGCAATAATATTATTTATTAATATGTCCACACTAACACAAACTTAATCCATGAACTTCGTAGAATGCACAACTGACATAACCTATAAATCAAAGAAGTAAACAAACACCAACTACGCAAAAGACAAAGTAGGCCTAAGCTTTTGTACATAACACAGTTAGTTGTGAACTGCACCTTCGGCTATATTCGGAAGGAGTCGGGAGTCACTGCATTTATAATGCAGCGAAAAACAATGTTATAAAGGCAATTCCCCCACTGTTCCCCTTTACCTCCTGGCCTAGGCCAGGAGGCTCATTCTTTGAGTTGAACCAGGCAGCTGAAAACGACGTAGTAAAGCTGCACGTTGTAACTCTCTGTCGTATTTTAACAACTTTTCACTCTATATTGTTAGATTTATGAAGCCTAGTACTAAATATTTGTAGGTTGTTAAAATATTATGTTATTAACGCAATTTGCTTGGTGGTTCACTGAAGCAGTGAACCTATAGCACGAGCCGCCACCACGCTTAGGAGTGAAAATATTCTGAGAAAATAATAGCTTGTCACACCACTTATAGCTAACATACCATCGTAGCCAAACCTCTTCCTAAGGCTTTAAGTTATAAATATAAATCTGAAGCAAATTACCTAAATAGCTTGAAAAAAATTAACTAGGTTTCACAGTATTTTTGCAAAGAAAATTTTGAAACATATTTACAATATGCCTGAAAAATAAATTTTATTAGCAGTAAAATTTATTTGAATACAAAATATTCACAATAACTTCCAGGCAAATAAAATAAAATGATTCACTTCAGTAGCCTACCTACTAACAACACAAAATATAGACTGTCTCCAATAACCTGTTTGATTAACTGACCATGACAGAACCAAACCACGCTTCATTGATTCCAATCCCATATTTACATAAAACAGCTAGGCCTACCGTAAATAATTGCTAAACAAAGTCGGTACTGTTTTATATGCAGCCTACTTTTGCAATAAAAGTAAAGGCATTATATAAATTAATATCAGAACAATAATATTATTATTAAAACCAATTACATACTCATTCTCAGCAAAGATCAGAAGAAATTGCAGCGCAATGAAAGCCTTTCGAGATAATTAACAACTAATTGAACAAAATAGAAAGTATAAAACTGCTCGGTTTGACAATGGATTCGCAATTGAACTGGAGTAGGCTAATGAAACAATCAGTGTCCAACAAATTTAACTCTCTTTTCTATCGTGGGTTCTGAAAAAGTTACGTCAAACTATTACTAATTTTAACCAGTTATATTATCAAAGTCATATTAGGCCTACGGTAGCCTACATTTTACTTGTCATCAACAATATTTAAAATTTTAGCTAATTGGGGTAAGAATAGCAGTTACTATCTTGCCGTTCTCTTTTCAAAAAGCTTGGCATTTTAACTTTTCCATCAATTTATAGTATTTCGAATATTATCATCTACGAGGTGTGTGAGAAAAGTAATGAGACTGATTTTGTACTAACTAAAGTTTTTATTTTTTCCAAACAACAATGTTATCCCCTTCAAAGTAGTTCCCATGGGCAGCTATACACCGGCGGAGTCGTTGTTCCCACTCTTGGTAGCAGCGCTGGAAGTCTTCACCTGGTATGGCTTTTAACTGGTCGGTCACAGTCTTTTGAATGTTCTCCAGAGTTCCAAAATGACGTCCTTTTAGGACTTGTTTCAATTTCGGGAAAAGGAAAAAGTCACAAGGACTCAAATCAGGTGAATAGGGGGGTTGAGGAACAAAAGTAATGCCTTTTGAGGTCAAAAATTCATTGATGGAAATGGCCGTGTGACACGGGGCATTGTCATGATGAAGCATCCACTTGTCTGCAATGTCTGGTCTCACACGAATCACTCTTTTACTGAGCCTTTCAAGGACACTTTTATAAAAAACTTGATTGACAATTTGTCCTGGTGGAACAAATTGTTTGTGCACGATACCCTTACTGTCAAAAAAACAAATCAGCACAGTCTTGATCTTTGATTTGCTCATTCGTCATTTCTTCGGCCGAGGAGATGACGGAGTGTGCCACTCTTCGCTTTGCCGCTTTGTTTAAGGATCGTACTCAAATATCCAGGATTCATCACCTGTGATCACACAATTGAAGAATTCTTGGTCATTGGCAATCCTCTGAAGAAAATCAACGCACTCGTTTTTTCCGATTGTCCAGTTGTCCAGTTTTCATGTTCAGTTGTGAGGTTTTTCGCCACCATTTTGGCACAGGTCTTTCGCATGTTCAAATCGTCTGTCACAATTTGATGTACGGTGAAAGTGTTTAAATTTAGCTGTTCACTCATCATCCTTATTGTTAAACGACAGTCTGATATCACAAGAGCCTTCACGCGTTCAACATTTTCGTCAGTTTTTGAAGTTGAAGGTCTCCCTGAGCGGGGTTTATCTTCAACGTGTTCTCGGCCTTCCAAAAATGATTTGTGCCAGCGGAAAACTTGTGCTCTTGATAAACAATGTTCCCCATAGGCCTGTTTCAACTTTTCAAAAGTTACACTCGCGGATTCACCAAGTTTAACACAAAACTTTATTGCACAACGTTGCTCTAAATTCCGATGCTCCATTTCTGTGACAACAACAAAAACACATCTTTACAGATGGCGCTGTCAAAAATAATGTGTTAGCTGTACGGAGTTGTAACTCGGACTGAGGAAGTGGAAGGGATAAACAAACTGGTCTAGCACCGGCCGGTAAACAGAACGTTGCCAGAACGCCCGCAGTGTTGCCAGTCTCATTACTCTTCTCACACACCTCGTATTTTGAAGTTTCACACAGAAATGGATTATGGTCAGATATACGCTATATATAGACACGACACTAGAAAAACCCATTATTTAACCGTACTGAAACATTGGCTTTCTTAAAATTCTAAATCGCCAGCAATTTCCAGGATCATTCTCCACAACTGTCTTCTACGTAAAATTAAAACAATAACAGGAAAAGGTTTTAAAAACGTTAATAACGGAAACGTTAATTTACAGAAAATATAATTGAGGCCGATCACAAATATTCAGTCATTGAAAAATCATTAACAATATTGCATCATTGTAAAAAGGGAAAATTAATGAACGCACTAGAAGAGTTCGAAATATATAAAGACTAAAAATTATATTAGTTCATTGTTGAACGAGAAACTAAAATTTGACTCTAATATAATCTATGACGCAATAATATCTAGTTCAGATAAGAATCCCTCCCACCTACCTCCGATACAGGTTAGACAAAATGTACAGTACACATCTTGACAGTAGGCCTACTACACGGGACAGAAAAAAATGCACAGTGAAAGTTATGTGTTAAGTGTTGTGTACATGTATATCTTTTTATGTATTTCAAATATTGACAACGGGAACTACTCAGCAATCCTGATGATGGTTGAATAACCGAAACGGCCTTAGTAAAGAAAAAGGAAAATTAGACTATTGTGATGGAAAGTCGTAATATTATTGTAATAAAATCAATAGTCGGAATGGCAAAAACAAATATGTAGGAAACGTTAAGTTACTTAAAGCAAAGCATTTTGTATTCTATATGCTTAAGGAACTTAACGTAGTGTACCTATATATCGTAAAAAAAACTGATTAGGCTGACCTGTGTTCCCATTAAATTTCTTTTCTATTTCGCCCCAAAATAAATATATATGTCCCCTTATTTTTAGTGGATTTTTCCAGCCAAAATTTCCCCTGAACAATGCACGGGTGTGCTATAGTATATCGCACTCCTGTCAGGAACCGCCCGCTGGTTCTGGACAAAATAAGGCACGTGGTGAATGTTTGCGTTTGTGTGATGACTTGTGTTGTGTAACAAATTTTTATGTGTTTTAACGACCTCCGAAGAGTGATACTTGAGACATCAGAAACCGTCCAGTGGATCACTTGACGGACAAATAGAAGACGGGTATTTATAAACCTAAGAGTGTAGGCCTGTATTCATTAATTGAATAACTTAATATTTTGTTTTCAAAAGGCAAGAAATAAATTCTGAGGGTGAATAATTAATTAATAATAATTGATTTCTGACTGAAGTAGCCTAAATCATAATCTTCTTGTAGTCCAACTGCAGTAATTTAAATTATAAAATGTTTTGGTAAAACTATGCAGACGAGGGTGACCAGAGACTTACAGTAAGGAAATGTTTTTTATATTCTGAAACTAGATGTTAAACTGACTCTAAAAATCAAAACAATTTTCGTGGGAAATAAATACCGGTAGGTATTATTTTATGTCGATCAGCGTTTGTGTGGGATCAGCAAGTGAAATTGAAACCTACTGATTATGTTAAGAAGCCAAGTTTAAGTTCAGGTGCAGGAAATGTTATTTTAAACTACACTGTTAACAATCATTACGTTATTTTGTATAACAGAATTGCAAATGTTTTAAAAAAATAACCTGGTGTAGTATAACCTTATAGTTTCCGAGGTACAGTAGGCCTATATTTCCAGTTGGCAAACATATACAACTTGGTGACACTTCTTAGTTTTTTTTTTTAAAAAAGGCCTTCAACTGATGCTATGTTTTTAGATTCTATAAAAACATAGAAGTGTTGGTAGCACTTCTTATTTTCAATAAAATCTTTAAACACTGTTACACCACCTCAACAAAGTAGCTGCAACTTGCCTGTGTTAATTCGCCTGATTCAATTTTGAGCTTAGTTTTTTTCTAGGCCTATATAAAATGTTTTAAATTGTTAAAATTGATTTTGAGCCATTACTGAGAGTGTAGTTTCTTTACACATAAAGGAAAAGGTGAAGTTTTATGTATTTCTATTAGAACTGGTGGTCGCCTTCATTTACATTAGGCTAATACCAATGTTTTAATTGCTAAAAGTGTTTTTCCCGAAAACTACTAAATTCCATTGAAATCGGTTCTAGGCTTATTGAATTTAATTTCAAAACACAACAATTAGGCTATTTTACACTAAAGATGATTATATTTACAATACAGGGTCTTAATATTTTGATTTAAAAAAACTCTTCATTCCATTTTCCTAACAACATCAGCCTTCATTTTTTTAGTACCGTACAGTAACCTAATTGTAGACCTAATTAGGTATTCTGTACAGATTTATATCCATCAGCCAGAAACATTTTTAATATTAGACACATAAGCTGCTAAAGGTCATACTAACAGTATGTACGGTAGCCTATTCTTCACAATACCCATACCGTACCTATAAGAAGGCTCTCAGGAAAGCATTACAAGGGTTTTTAGGCAAAATAGGCAAACACATTTGCAACACTGTTCTATGTTGGGATAAGTATTACCATCTCAAGGATTCACTGTAGTTTTAGATACCTGTGGTTACTTTGATAAAATGTAAACCTTTAATTTATTAAAATTGATGATAATTTGAAGAGTTTGCAATTTACCGCATGGTAATTCATATAAATTTTAAATAACTTATAGGCCTAGAAATATTATTTTTGTAGTATTGTTTGGAAATAAGAGAACTACTTTCAGTTGAACTAAGGGCGCAAGTTTACTTTTCTTCTCATGTGTTAAGTCATTCAATTAGAAAGTGGCCCAACTAACACTATAAACTAGAATCAAATTGTTCAACTAAAAGACAATCAGTTATTAATATTTTAGGCGCAAATTTACTATTCGACCCTAAGCTAACCTATGGCAACAGAAATGCAAGAATAAAAAAAACCTAAAAGGTTCTAACCTATAGTATTTTAGTTACAGTAGGCCTATGTTTACCTGTATTCAACATTTAACAGTAGAATGTAAAACAACGTTGTTGTCTGCAAAACTATTAGGCTAGGGTCGAATAGTAAACTTACGCCATATTTTATAGTAACAAGTAAATTAAATTGATTAAATATTAAATTCTGAAAAACTAACCTGCCACTCAAAAACCACTAACTTGCTACAGTTAAAATTGTAGACTGGGCTAATTCTAAAAATGTATATTCATGACTCAACACAAAGTAACTGGAAATATGATGTGTAACAGATATAAATAGATATTACATGGAGAATGAATAATTCGACTAAAACCAAAGCTTGTTTACCTTCAAAATGAACAACTTTCCCACAGGCAGTTTGATGGCACTTATTTACAAAAATGAAAACTAATATCACATGACAGAAACACATCTAACTATTAACTTAATACTCCAGACATCAACCTATGTTCCACATAAACACAATTCAAGACGTACTATTGATTTCAATAGTATGTAATACACGTTTAACGCATAACGACTCGTACACAACTCCGTACCAAGCACAAACTCCAGCCATATTTGGTTAAAATAGATAAACTTCTTCTTCTTCTTTTTTTAACGCCCATCTGTCATCATTTTACAACAATGTTCAGTATTGTATTTTAATATCATCACATCCACAGAGTTGTATTACACAGAAAGCACCATAGAGGTTTATATTTTTGATTGTACCATAAAACTAATGCTCATATTGTATATGAATTTAAATATAGCCTACTATGCACACATATTTACAAATACTATATTTATTAAATTATTACTATCTAGCATTGTGCCCATGCTTCACTACGGTCCCACTTTTGAACATGAATAACTAAATTCAGGTTATATATAAATCTAACTGTATCACGTATCATATGATATTATTACACACTTAAAAATCTATACAGTCTGCATTTTTCTTTAAGTTCTGTACACCTTGATCATTTGTAAATTATTAAAAGCGTGTATGTCCCGGCAATGAAAACCAAAAAAGGTCAAATAAAGAAAATAATTCATGAAGAAGCCAATTTTGGCAGTTGTAGCGGAAGGTGTCCTTAACAATATACTAAAATTTTATTACTGATGGGTGGGAGGGGGTTTCTAAAAGTCCAGATTTTCGTTAATAAATCGAAAACTATTGCATTTAGCGAAATAATGTTCATATACGGTATTAAATTAATCTACATACAATTTTCTACAAAATATCCTATACCGGTACACTTTTTTTTAGGATCAATACTTGAGGAGATATGAGAGGAGAAATGGAAAATTATTAAAAAGTCTGTTTTTATTCTTTAAAATTAAATGTTTATTGTTAAAAATTAAATAATAAGTGTTTAAGAATGTATCTTGAACATTTATTTTCGTAAAAATCTATATTTTCATCAACATCATAGGTGATCTTATATGGGGGACATATTGAACGAGATATGGAGGGGGAAATTATGAAACAAATAATAAATTAACTATGCTCAGACAAAGTATTAATGACTTTACTGCAAGTAACTGTAATCATGTAGTATATACAGGGTGTCAATTAAGTCTGGGTACGGTTTAATATTTCGTACATAAGGAAAATTTGAAGGTAGGTGTGATTGAGAAACCTACTCTATGTAAAAATACTATTTTATTACGATATAAAAAAAAAAATTTCGCATCTTGAATGTAACTTTGTTTTTTCAAATAGAAAGGTGGTCATGTGATACATCATTTCGATGTAGAATTTCAAGGGGAAAACCAACGGTGAAATTTGCACATCCACATCTTTAAACCATTAAAAATGGCGGCCAAAAACAACGAAATTGTGTTTTCCGATTTTGCTGTACTATTTTTTATTATTATTAAAATATTAATTATTCTTTTATTTGGATTCAGAATTAAATAAGCTTTCAAACGATGTGCTACACAACTGTATTTAATTCAACCACTCGAAATCAGTTTTGAAAAAAATCAAAACTAAAATTTTAAAATACTCCCAAATATCGTTGTGTGGCATATCGTTTGAAACCGTATTTAATTCTGAATCCAAAAAGAAGAATAATTAATCTTTTTTTTAAAAAAGAGTACTACTTCAAAGTGGGCCAAAATCGGAAAACACGATTTCGTTGTTTTTGGCCGCCATTTTAAATTGGTTAAATATACGCATGTGCAAATTTCACCGTTGGTTTTTTCTTGAAATTCTACATTGAAATGATGTATCACATAACCACCTTCCCATTTAAAAAAATGAAGTTCATTCCAAGATGGCGGACAAAAATTTTAAACTCAACGAAAAGTGGTTCGTTTATGGTTGTGAATAACTGCTTTTATTTCCATCTCATAAGACTCGTACATTTTGAGATATTAAGCTGTACCCAGACATTTCAAACACCCTGTATAAAAACGGATGAATTGTGTGCGGAGGGGGCCAATAATAGAGAGAATGGGAGAACATTTGGAATGAGATCATGGTTCATCCCCTTCCTACTCTATTCTTACCGGTGCTCGTCCCATATCAGTCTACCTTGTTGTTCATGATTATTTTTCACATTTTTAAGGCTATTCATCTTCATTGTGTTCTGCTGTGTGACTATGGTTGAAAAGTGTTAAATTCACGTTGATTTGCGGGTTATCATGCCAAAGAGAGATTCACGATACAGGATTCTCAAATGGTTCAACGACTGTCCTCCATTTCCAAAGTTGAATTCGCTCATGTCTCTGTCAACGGGCATCCTGGGAAACTCCTAAGTAAACTGTCACCAGTATTGGAACCAAAACCATGCAAAGTTTCATTGGCAGCAAATTTGGTGACGTGAAACAGTCTAAGAATGTGGTTTTGTCACTAGCCAGTATGAGCAGTGCCATTGAAATCAATGGCGAGACAGTAACTGTTAAACCTCTGACAATTTTCCAAAGAACTGCCACAGCAAAGAAGAACAATTTCTGTTGATTATAAATGATTGCTTCAAATTTATCATGAGCTCAATTGGTTCTCTCAAACTAAGGGACAGTTCCTTCAAAAAGTTCTCCAATTTAAATAACATGGGAGTATTTTTTTAAACAAAAATTATTTTTATTTTTTATTTTTCTGTAAATTTGCAGTTTAAAGCGACATTTCGCTATCAAATTGTTTGAAAAATAATGATGTATTGTGCCGGTAAGAAAGTTTTGTTACAACTTTACAAAATGATCATATCACGTTATTTTTGTATCAAACTTTGGCTGCCCAAAATGGATAGTATTTTATTTTTTAGTTCTGATTATTGAAACACACGCGTATTTTATAATTACACTAAATTTTGTTGTGATTACTCGTTCAGCGGGCCTACATCTCTGAGCCAGGCCCAGTCCTCTTCCATTTTAACCAAATGTGGGGAGCATCAATTTAAAAGTTAACTATTGAAGGGCAATTTAAATCTGGAAAAATATATCACGTCTAGTACATAATTAAAACAACTTATATCAGACATAACTTTTTTGAAAATACACTGTAAAGGATAAAGCATACAACTTAAAATAATATTAATACAGAAAATTAAAAATGACGCTTAATTACATCAATATATTTACAATTTAGTTTATCAGAATTTATCAGCCTAACCTAATACAAAATGTTTACTGTTGTTCCAATGTCCTCTAGTTTTAATTCATTTCCATCAACTTGTCCAGGATAGGTTTTATGTAAAGACGACTCACTTAACATTTCTAATAAACTTATGTTTCATCCAGTAGCCAGGGCCCACACAAGGCCCATGCAACACAAGTGTCTTTTTTTGTTCTAAAATCATATTTTGATTTTGTGGCGCTACTAAACTGAAATATAAAATTAAATTACAAGTGAAAAAACATAGACCAAGACCGGGAGTTGAACCCGGGACCTTCACGTTTCCGTCGTGATGCTCTGCAATCTGAGCTACCCTGATATCTACCGATATTGGTCGATGTTATCTCACTTGTACGGTTTTTACTGCAATTATTGAATTAACAGATTGAATACCTCGACCCGAAATACCTCGAACAGATTGAAACGTGAAGGTCACGGGTTCAACTCCCGGTCTTGGTCTATGTTTTTTCACTTGTAATTTGATTTACTATCCCTTGCTGCGGAATTGTGTAAGAGGAAAAAAATAGTAATAATGAAATATAAACTTTGTTAAATTACAAGAAATTGTGTAATTTATATTTTTCCCAATGTGTATATTGCCTTAAGAATTTTGCGTATCCTCCCGACATCAGCGGAGAAAGGAGTTTTTCCAAACTGAAGATAATCAATTACCTGCGATGAATGGCAACATTGGCAATCGGAAACCAAATTTTAAACACTATTGATACTGATTCAATTTTGAAAGACTTTGCCAAGCTTAAGGCGAGAAAAGTATGTTTTTAAAAGTTTGTCCGTAAGAAGTGTTTTGCGATACAGTACTTGTTATTCTATTAGTCAGTTTTCATTCAATGCAAATACAATACATATGTTTTTTAAGTTATTTTAAGATTTGATACTGATTCAATTTTAAAAGGCTGCCAAGCTTAAGGCGAGAAAAGTTTGTTTTTAAATGTTTGTCCATAAAAAGTCTTTTTATAATACTTATTATTGTATTAGTCAGCTTTTATTTAATGTAAATATCAAATACAATATAATATTTGTTTCTTTTTAGGTTTTTTATTCATAATTAATTATGTGCAATTCACTGTAACACATTATAAATATGTAGGCCTACCATTACATTTTGTCACGTAATAATAATGTTGTACAAAAGTGTGTGTATGTTTAGTTTGCTGTTAACTTCTTTCAAGATAAGTACATACTTTTGATTCATTAACATATATTAAACGTTTCAAACAGTTTGTACATATGATTACCTATTCTTATGGTTTTATTACAGTTTGAATAAAACATTATTTTGATTTCTTTCTTTCTAAAGCCTTATGTACTAATGTAGTTGATTGTTTATTTTAATTTGTAATAAACAATAAAATCATTACATATCCCATTAATTATAAGAACAAGTTTATAAGAGAGGGGCTCCAAACCTCATCTCGCATGTGCCAAAAAACCCCTTGAACTGGCCCTGCCAGTAGCTGAGTAACAAAATCACTGTCAGCCATTGTACGTAACAATTATTATCAGTCTAATAACTGTTTTAGAAAAATTATTATTATTCTTACACACGTCCAGATTGGTCATTCAAACTTTGCAGCCGACACACTCCTATATAAATGGCCGTGTGTTGTTTTTGTGAGAATAAAGTTGGCCGTTTAAGATTTAGTCTGGTTTGTTTTTAAACGCTTTACATTCTTTGTACTCTAGTGTAGCATTCATTAGCCCACCTTTTTTTAACGTTCGTCGTACTCTTCCGAGTGATAAAGGACTTACAGCTCCGAAACATCTATACATATAAATAAAATTGAAGTGTCTGATTTCAAAATAAATACTGTTTTCCAAGCTCATATGGTTGTTCGCATATTACCAAAACTTAAACGTGCATTATATAATTTTTTTGTCTGCCAGGACTAATCTCCGGAATGGCTGAACCAATTTTGACGAAACTTGCGTTTGCACGTAGAGAACTTTTCAGAGATTAAACTGGGCTACTTTTTATACCGGAAATATTTAGGGTTCCTATTTAAAAATTGAAAAAAATGTTCATGCGACCATTAGGCCTATCTACAACTGATTTGGATCGAAAGCTCGACGCTTTGACAAGAACGTCTGCGTTTTAATTTACTGTATACGCTGGTTCAACCATTAAATATACAGTACAGTCTCGCTAATCCGGTCTCCGATAATCCGGACTTCCGGCTAATCCGGACGGCCCTAAAAAAAAACTAGAAATTGCAGTATTTTACTGGGTACAGTACACGCAATGTTGTTTGCCGAGAGCGAAAATAGTTAAGGGTTCATTTTTAGCGTGAAGAGAAAGCTCAGCCGAGGATAGAAAGGGTCGGCCAATTATCTTTTGTCCCAAAGTATTTCAAGGAAGTGACTCACTTCACCAGCTCGCCGCACTATACCTGATTGCAGACTGTCTGTCTAACTATCTGTCGAATCAACAGTCCCTTTTTGATTTGTTTCTCGTTAAACGTCTGGAGTGAAATTTTCAGTGCGCCCTATTTATTTACACTGTTGTTTCAATAGCTGAAAATGCTCAAAAATCTTTGAAATTTGACAAACTTACAGTTTAATAGTGTGGAACGCTAATGGTGTGTTCAAAATTTAAAAATAAAAATGGTTTGCACTTTAAAAATCGAATAAAGTCCAAACTTTTTTATACTTTTTAATTCGTGACATCAAAAAGTTGCATTGCGAGAAAATATTTTGTTTTTAGGGCAGGTGCGTCATGCAAGCGAGAGAAATGTAGCTGAAAAGCTAAATTTTCTAAAAAGTATTTTTTGAAAAAATTGGCTATTGTAGTTTCTATCATACAACAGTTAGAACACGAGCTTCGTTTCGTGGGTAATGTGGCAAAATGTACGGGCGGCCGGCCTTCGGCTCGCGACTTGCATCCGTCATATTGTGTGAGTATTTGACTCTAAAACTAGCTTCACTCTTGCGTTCGACTTGACTAGTCTATTTAATTCTGTGGTCGCTGATATTTACTGTATACTGTATTACCAAAACACCAATTTTAATACGTTTTCTCTCTAAAAACACGAACGGTATACATTTCATGCGTTTTTTAGTCTTTTTCCGTCTAATCCGGACTTTCACTAATCCGGACAGGGTCCGGTCCCGTCAAGTCCGGATTAGCGAGACTGTACTGTATATCAAAACAGTATGCAATAACAAACTGACAGAAACGGGATTTGTAGCTAAATGATTTACGTAGGCCTAAAAGAAATACACACATTGATTTGGGCTAAACTCACTGTGTGTTTTTGTGCCATGGAACTCGGATTTAAAATTGTTTTAATTTCAATTGCGTTCAATGGTAAGCCACAGTATTTACCCCGATAGTCGTTTTATTTATTTAATCACATCTCTGAGTCTTAAAGATGAATCGAAGTCATACGACGAACCAAAGATAATGTATAATTAACAGTTTCGAGGAAAGCTAACGTATTTAATTCAAGACTTATATTGATTGAAGTTGTAAACATAACCCCAAAGTATAATCTACGCTAGGTTTTGTTTAAGTGTTACAGACGATGGGTGAAATTAGCTATTATATTATATTGTTACTCACATATGTATATATGTACGTTCGCTTTTATAGGAGTTGATCACCTCCATCAAATCGTTTAATTGCTTTCTATTTTTCATTTAAAGATAAAACAACACGCTTTCCACTTATAATGCCACTCTCAATCACAAAGCTTAACACGGACTAAAAAAAAAGAACAAAATACATTACCAGGGGGAAGAAACAACTCGTGCGAAAGGTTGGTGAGTCCAAATACAATGGCACGAGGAGAGGAGTGTAAACAGGACCAAGACTGCTTTGTCATTCACTGTACTACCTGTCTGCTAAACGTCACCATACTATTGTTAAGGAACGTAAATGTTTTCATGATGTACACGGCAAACAACAGTTGCGTTTTCTTTCTGTTCAATCCAACGCAAAAGTTTTTATTATAAATTTACTTATAATACATTTGTAAGTTAACAGAATTAATTTTGACAAAAGTTTTTATGTGTCTCCGTTTTTAACTGTCAGACTTGTGGGTGCGTGGCACTTGGCCTAGGCCTACTTGTGACAACTCGACTCGTATTGAATATTTCACCCGCTAAAAATCATCCAATCGCAATAAAACAAAAACCGTTGGAAAGGAAATAATTTAAACTTTAATTTTTGTATTTACAAATTTTTTCTAAAACGTACATTTACACACATTTGATTGTTTTAAAATTATAGTTTTCTGAAAACCTAATGTCGCTCGAAACCCACAGAAATTACTCAACTTTGACACTTCTATAAAGTTCAATACTGCTCGACAGAAATATCTTGACAATAGACGTCAGTCTTATAGTTTCGAAAATATAAAGGTGTTTGTAAACCCTTGCAATTGGACAGTTTTTATCCAATGAAACAGTACATTTTGTATTCGAGATATCGCTTACAATTGGTTGCAATTCTATTTATATCTTTATATCATTTTGTAGGGAAAAGTTTGATTTTTCGTTTGGTGTAAAGTAAACTAGATTTTACTGGTCAGATGTTATTCATACAGCAGTGGGAAATACAGACTTTCGTTGAATTCAAACCTCCGCTTGAGAACGCAAAGCAAGTCTGTTTCCCACGCTGATCCCAACAATCATTTTATATTCCCTTTATCCGCGCGAAATTTGGACAGTTTATTCTAATTTTGTGGAACAAATAATACAATGTGAAATAGTTTACAAAATGAGAATTAACAAGTAGGCCTTATACAGATAAATTCTATGATTTATTCTCTCCACTTTCTTATAATAATATTTCATATTAGGCAAAGGATATATTCCTAAATTACTATTCAAACTAGGCCTAGTTTTGTTAGCAATCTTGTAGTAGGAACTTAAAAACTGGTGTTTTCAAAAAACGAATTTGAAATTGATATATATTTTTATACAGTTCTATTTACAACTAAATTACGAAACTTTTGTAAATTTTGAAAAAAATTACAAAACATTTTTACTACTTTTTATATACGCCTAAAGTTGAACTTTTTCCTATCGTTGCTGAACATGTTTTGTTTCTAGAGCTATTAACTTTGTAATTTTTTACATCAATCATTTTTTTACTGGCATATATGTATTCTTTGAACCTTTCTCTGCAAAAAATCTACGGAACACTTTTGGATTGGTTTATAATTACTATATTTGGCAAATTGTTTGAAAATATGCTTGCACACGCACCAAAATAGCTTGACTTTGGAAAAACATTAGCGTGAACAGTTTGAACGATACTGTATTTTGAAGGTCGGTCATTGCTTGGAAAAGGGACCAAATGTCATTATAACATAGGAGCGACATTCGGTGCCCTTTTCTAACGAAAGAAACAGCCTCAGATACGGTCACTCCTGCATTCTAGCGGTATTTTAAGCAATCACAATCAGTTTTGTTACAAAACAGAACGTTGTCAGCACTAGCAAAAACCTTTCCCGACATTCGGTATCTTTTATAATTTCACCGACGAATGGTCCTTTTTCATTTAATAACAGTTTTCAAAATGAATAATATTATTAAAATAAAATGTTAACAATTTTACATTGACTAAGAATAAAGTAAAATATAATTCATCGTTTTATTACACTATCTAAAGGGCTGTGACAATGTAAATATGGGAAATAAAGTTTTTATTGTAGTTAGCAAACTGTAATCCTGTTTTCCTTGTTTACAATATAACTCACCCAAAGTTTACGATATTTTGATGATTTATGTAGGACAATTTTAAGAATGAAATTCTTAACAAGAGTTCACAAACAACAAAATTGAAAAATCCGACAAAAGGTCCCTTTTTACTTTCCGCATCACATGTTTTAGTTTTCCTTATCATGAATGTATAGAGTTTGTAGTAGTGGTACCTCGACACCAAGGCTATATTGATTTTCGTACGTCGTGCGTTCCATCGTAATGGTACGATCAAAGAACCGAGAATCCTGTTCCCAATCGTAGAAACGAATATTTTCTCTTCAATACACAGGGCGATTCAATACTACGCGGCAATGTTTCGGTAGCTCGTTCTATAGCTAAAAATAAGAAAAGTTCATATAAAAATAGGGGCGAAAACGCTTTGTTTTCCAGATATCCGCCATTTTGTTTTTTTACAAAATATTTCATACCTAGAGATCGGTTTGACTGATTGAGTTCAAACTCGGCATGCAGTTTAACCTAACAAAGATCTATCCCAAGAAAAATAATCGATTACATCCAATCATGCGTTTCAAAATGGCGGCTGTTTGAAAGTTTCAAACCTAAATTACTCAAAAACAGTACATTTTAACGAACAAAAATTGTATCCCTATTGATTCCCTTTCGGATGGTGTATCTGTCAAAACAATTGGATGAAGGCTAATAGCTAAGTTAAAGATAATGACAGCAAATGTACAGACAATATTGCTGTGTTTACAGTGTTTGTATAGGACGTTAGGTTGAACAAACCAATTATTACACATAACTAAACTATTATCCTTCATCCGATTGTTTTGACAGTTAAGGGGTGTACACACACACACATGGCCCGTCGTGCTAGTGTGTGGAGAACTGCGTATCATGCACGTGTGCGTTGGCTTGGCAGGATGGCTTTCACAATAGTTTGAAGCAGCCGTGCCACGTGCTGGATAGGCGAGGTTAGTCCCAATTGCTTCGTTACGGAATACTTACCTTTTTCCTGTAGCCATTTCTAAGTCCATAGTATCCTATTTAATTTTCCCTTCTTTTGCGGCACTACCAAGCCAATGTCTGCTTTCGTTTGCTACTCATTCCTGTCACAACCAGTGCTCACAGAACGAGTAACGCAGAAAAACACAACGAAACAACCTTTCTTTAGCACGTCAGCGCTCGCACTAGCTTGTCCGTTTGTAGGTTCTATGCCGTGCCAAGCCGTTTCAACCAGCAAGCACAGCTAGCCCCCTTTTACACCATCCGTGATTGGATTTAATCGATTATTTTTCTTGAGATAGATCATTGTTAGGTTAAACTTCATGCCAAGTTTGAACTCAATCAGTCAAACAATTCTCTAGATACTAATTATTTTGTAAAAAAAAAAACAAAATGGCGGATATCAGGAAAACGAAGCGTTTTCAGGCCTATGTTTATATGAACTTTTTTTTCTTATTTTTAGCTATAGAACGAGCTGCCAAGACATTGTCGCAACATTCTGAATCACCCTGTATATTAGCATATTAAAAAAAAAAACAAGAATATTTACATTTTCGTGATCTTCTCCCTTCCGTACCGGAAATATTCACACCAAATTCAGCTCCTCGACGGAATGACCGGTCATATGAATTCTGAGGTTGTCCAACCGCGAACACGTATATTTACACTCCGTACATTCAAACGGTTTCTCGCCCGTGTGCTTCCTGATGTGCTTCTTCAGATAACTCGAGTGCGAACACGTATACTCGCACACGTCGCATTTGTACGGTTTCTCTCCCGTATGACGTCGCATGTGTTTCTTGAGCACGCCCAACTGCGTGCAAGTGTACTCGCACGCGTTACACCTGAAGGGTTTTTCCGCGGCGTGCGTCCGCATGTGACTCTTATAGTCGACCAGGAACGAACACGTGTAGTCGCATTCGTTACACTTGTGCTGGTTCTCCTCGGGGTGTAATCGCATCTGTTTTTTATGGAGAGCCGATTGAGCCAGATAGTAATAGAATTTCTCATAGTTTAATGTTT
Source organism: Philaenus spumarius (assembly GCA_018207615.1). NCBI lineage: Eukaryota > Metazoa > Arthropoda > Insecta > Hemiptera > Aphrophoridae > Philaenus > Philaenus spumarius. The sequence continues at coordinate 75,901 of JAGFPH010002588.1, read as the reverse complement.
TCTTTACAACATGGGTTTTCATATGCACTTTCAGGTTGTCCAAACGGGAACAGGAGAAATCACATTCACTACATTTGTAAGGTCTCTCTCCCGTGTGACGTCTGATGTGTTTGTTCAGCGAGCTCGAGTAAGAGCAGGTGAAATCGCACTCGGAACACTTATAAGGCCGTTCGCCCGTGTGCCTCCGTTTATGGTTCTTCAGCATACTCGATCGGTAGCACGTGTACTCGCATTCGTTGCACTTGAACGGTTTGTCTCTCGGGTGGATCTGCATGTGTTTTTTGAGATCGCCCAAATGTAAACACGTGAATTCGCACATCTTGCACACGTACGCGTCGCCTCCGATGTGCGTCTTCTTGTGTCGTTTGAGCGTCGACGGTTGCGTCGAAGAGTATTCGCATTCGTCGCACTTGTACGGTTTTTCTCCAGTGTGTCTTCGTATGTGCCGCTTCAGGTCGCCCAGATGTGGAAAAGAGTATTCGCATTCGTTACATTTGTACAACTTTTTTTCGATGCGTTTTTTCCCCGGCTTCTTCAGATTGACGGCGTACTCGCACGCTTTACACTTTTGCGGATTCGTCTTGGGTTCGGACGTCGAAGAGTTTGCGCCCGCCTTTTCACAAGTGTGTTCCAGCATGCACATTTCAAGGTGGTTCAGCAACAGGTATGAATAATCCGTGGCGGAGTCATCACTTTTCGCCTGTTCCTCTTTAGCTCTTTGTTCTTCCCGTAACCTTCTGGCGTATTTCCTGAGACTGTACTTCCCAGGACCTGAAAATTTCAATACAAATACAATTAACCCGTTAACACATTTTTTGCAAACAAATTAAACAAATGTTCCATCAGAGTGCCCACAAAATGTTGGTACTTTCTGACCAGCTCACGGCATATTTTGATATTATTTTACTATAACAAATTTGCATTACATTTTAGCAACATAAATTCTACTGCAAACATTTTTGCCTCCATTACAGCCAAACTCGTTCCAACACAATCCAAAAAAAAGCAGATGTATTTTATTATAGGCCTGCTACTAGTAAACCCCCATGAAAAATCACAGATGAATTTAGATACACAACAGAAATACATCATTTATAAAAAAAAAGTATTTAAAAACAACAGGCTTTATCTAGGCCTACCTAACTATGCTGACGGGGATTTTTAACTACTTAAATATATAACAATAATAAGGATTATAAAACTGTAGGCCTATTTGTTAAAATTCTATATTTATACACATTATTATAAATCTAAAAGTATTATCTTTTAATTGCTTTTGGTTTTCATAATGATAGATCAAATGATTAGAAGTACTAATACAGTATTATAATGAAGAAATTAATAATGGAATACGTTTATATGTTATACGAAGATGTACGAATGTTGCCGAAGTTAAACTAATAGGTATCTCTTCTTTAAATTTGTATAAACGAATATATTGGTGATAAATGGTTGTATTTATATACAGTTCGTAACCTCAAAGCAAATATTATAACGCATTATAGCATAGATTAGTTCTATAACTCATATTTAAAAAAAATCAACTTCGTAAGAAATTATAATGATTGAAGTTGTAAACACAACCCCAAAGTATAATCTACACTGGGTTTGTTTAAGTGTTACAGATGATGGGTGAAATTAGCTGTTATAATATTATTATTATTATTGTGTTACTCACGTACGTACGTACACTCGCTTTTATAGGACTTGATTCCAATACAAATAGATTTAACCATTTGCACTCGGTTGTGATATTTTCATGCCTTCCTTTGAGCTATGTTGGCCACACATAGTGGCCCTTGCCATTTTCTCAATCTGATTGCTAATTACGACGCCATTTTTATCTGTAGAGGTCAAGAGTCCTATCTATAGAGGCCCTGCGTTTTCTATCATACTTCTGCCTTATATATATTATGTTAAGTACAGAAAGCAAAGAAAGAATTCAAATTATCGCCCTCGCCACCAGTCAACCGTATGCAAAGATATACCTTGTTCCCGCGCTAAAGTATTGATTTTTGAATCGAGTTGCATTCACAGAACCTTAGAAATGGAATTTGATCCGTCTTCAGTAACAGAGCGCACCTTTGCCGCCCATGTGATATACGATGCTGCAATCCCATCGGTCAAAACTTTAACAAACTTACCTATTTCTTTGCGGAAATGGTAAAAACCGAAGCAGACAGTGTGCCACACGATCACCATGAAACACAACAGTTGCGTAAACTCTGATATCCTAATTTCTCGTAAAACCGCTCCAACTCTTCTTTCAGTGCTCGAAACTACAGTTCTCTCTCTCTCACACTCAATTTTACTGATCGAGTTAATTGTACAACTCGAACCACTCAGGTTCCAAAGCTTAATGGTTTCCAATCGATGTAAGACGCCGTGTCTTAACGCAATACGATATATTTCGTACGAGTGGACTCTCCAAAAAAAGACTGGTTAGAAACTCATAAACTCTGAACGAGTTCTTTGCATCCAGGGCAAGAACCGGACATACAATTACGCAGGCATCCCTCTTCCATTTTAGAATTGCCGGTTCCGCCACCTGTTTGGTTTGCCAAAAACAAGAAGAAACCCTCCAACAAAATCTTCTGCAGTCCAGAAAATGCTGCTAGAGAGAAACTGAAAGCTAAACTTAAGGGATGCGTCCACGACAAAATACTGACGGACAATATCTTTTGGCGACTTGTTGCCCTTGTTTACGAGAGACACCGCAAGGTTGGTACCACCTGATGATACACGCACAAGAAGTATCAACATCAACTTACCCCTTTCGGTAGGAATCTCCGGCTGACTGACTGGCGGCACTATTTCTTCTTCTGAGTTTTGTATTTCACCTTTCTGCAACATAACAATATACTTTGTTACAGGCAGACCTTTAGATGTACGGTTACACTCACGTTCATAGCCGCTAGTAGTTGAAACATTCCATAATTTCAATGTAAAAATATTAATTCAAATCGGAAATTGAAAAGTGGGTAGCCTATCTCAAAGACACAATATATAGTTTACCTTATACAGTAGTAAAAACCTTCACGGTATTATAAAGAACATAATATGAATTCAGCCAGTCATGCTCAAATCGCTTACAAGTACTTGAACTTAAAATTGAAGTTGCATATTACGTCACTTAACATAAGATTTAACAAGGCATGTTTATGTAACAACGTAATTCCCAAACATATTTGCGTAGGTATAAAAAATAAATCTACAGCAGCCATAAAAACTAAATTTAAAGCTGAAAGAATTTGGTTAAAAGAAGATATTAAATGTTTGTATAAGAAGAAAGATAACATTAGTTTGAAGTTACTTGATACACATCTGGAACTCAGTAACATGTTACAATTTATTGAACTTGACCTGTTGTTTCGTGAAATAGAAAAACAAATAAAGCCGAAATTGTCAACCAGGAAATCAAACTTAAATAATAAATTATCTGACCTAACCAATCACAGAGTCCGAAGTACAAATAATATCAAAAATCATGAGTTCTATCCCCGCGTAAACAATCTAACTGATATAGTATTCACTGAACCGGAATCTTTACTTTTAAATAAAGGCTTAAAATACAATATAGTAGGTAAACAAGATAATCTTCGATCTGCTCTTGTCAACATTGAGGAAGGCATCCAATGTATCCCCAGAGATAAACAAGACCTCATCAGATACGTCATTGCTAATAAAAGTGTCGATCGCTTAAATAAACCCCAGGCCAGCACCCGTAACCTCACACCTTCAAATGAACAGAAAATTGCACAGAATATTAAACTCAAATTGGATCAAAACAATGCAATAGTAACCAAAGCTGATAAAGGGAATTCCATAGTTATCCTGGATAAGAACGTATACATTAATAAAACGCTTAATTTTTTTTAACTCAAATGACATAATTACAGTTAAGAAAGACCCGACCAACAATTTTAACACTATTTTGAAGCAAGAGGTAAACAAATGCAGCCATTTCATTAACGACGAAACGAAAAGACATGTAAAAATGATCAAGCCTTCCGCACCCATTTTAAGAGCCCTGCCTAAAATACATAAGGATGATATACCCATTCGACCGATAGTAAATTTCACCAACGCGCCATCATATAAAATAAGTAAATTTCTTGAACGAACCATTAAAAATAAAATAAAATTTGAACAAAACCACAGTTTAAAAAACAGTATGGATTTAATTAACAAAATTGACAAAATTAAAATATTACCCCGACACACATTAGTTTAATTTGACATCTCTAACCTCTACACTAATATCCCCATAAAAGAAACAATTGGGATACTAAAGGAAAGACTTAAAAACAGCACTCTATTAGAAGAAGCTATTAATGAATTGGTTAACCTACTGTCAATCTGTCTTTCTCAAAATTATTTTAATTTCAACAATGAAATATTCCTACAGAATAAAGGGTTAGCTATGGGTTCACCTTTATCTGGCATAATGGCAGAAATCTTCCTTAATGAAATTGAAATTAACCATATTATGAACCCAATCAATAGATTCTCCAGAAACATCGTATATTACCACCGTTACGTAGACGATATAATATGTTTGTTCGATGGCACAAGGCGGCAAATAGATTTGTTCACTAAATATTTGAATAACTTACACCCCCTATTAAAATTCACCTCTGAAATAGAATCTGATAATAGCCTTAACTACCTTGATCTTACAATATCCAGAAAAGATAACAAACACACATTCAAAATATACAGGAAACCAACTCAAACTGACCACACCATACATAACAGTTCCAATCACCCCCATTCGCACAAATTAGCCACATACAACAGTTTCGTTTATAGAGCACTTAATATACCTATGTGCCAAAATGATCTTAAGAAGGAAATTTCAATCATAAAACAAATAGCCAGAGTTAGGACTAACGAATAGAAAAACTAACGAATAGAGTAACTAGTTAGTTTTTTGACTAACTTATAACTCTACTCGTTAGTTTTTTTTAGCATTAACTTCTAACTGTAACTAGTTAGAAAAATGAGTAACGAATAGAAATTCTAACGAGTTAGATTTATAAGCAAAGGAATATTTTGAAAAGGACCATTTCGGTCAACAAACAGCAGAAACTCGAACAATGGGTTTGTTTAGTCGGAGTTGGCCCGTTATGATTTCTCGGAATAGCGATAAGGAAAGTGCGATCAACTCAAGGTTGTGTCAGGGGCTGGAAAAGAAAGGACAAGGGACTAGAATAGAATGTTGGGGGGAGGGGGCTGGGTTGTTGACTTTGTCACAAACAATCACAAGCACACTTTCTCTTTTTACTTTTAGATCACTCGGTGCATCAGCTATGTGTACTTTGGTTTTTGAGAGGGGTTGAGGTGCACAATCAGTAGACCGGTTGTCGCCGTGGTACTAACTTAGTTTTTGTACTTTCAATCTTGTACAATTAATTGCCCAAGTGGTGTGGAAAGTGTTTACTGTTTTGTAGAACTGTTTGTAGTGCTGGCGTGTTGTTTATAGTTTAATTGAAATTTCGTTTATATAGTTTAAAGTTTAGATAGTTATAGATTGTTTAGTAGTAGGCCTATAGTTTCATTTGTTAAAATGAATGAAGTTTTGTGGCCAAATTTGAGTAAACTGTTTACTCAAATTAACCGGGACAGCAACAGTAACAATGTTACGTTCAAGTGTCTTTTATGTTTACCGAAGAACAAGCAAGTTAAAGCATCTGTTACATCGGCTTCCAATTTAAGGGCGCAATTTAATACTTTTAAATAAATAGTTAATACTTAAAACTTTATGGCGGTAGGTAACTTTACTATTATAGAAATAGAACACGTAAATAAATGTCAAACTATTTAGTGTTGACTTTTTTTAGGACGTGGAGGGTTTGAAAAGTCTTCAAACCAATTTATAGAGATCTCTGATCTTATAAAATATTTTTTTAAGTCATGGCTTTCTTATATATTTATTATTATATATTTGTAATATATATATATATTAATGGGATATGAGTAGAAATAAATTATAAAAAATCTACATAAAGGCCTACCTATTATATTTTCTTAGTTTAAAATTGTATCTAGGCCCTTTTAAATTTATATAAATTATAAATATTACATCTTTTATAAATTAATTATAAGTGTTTGTTTGGGAGTAAATAAGTTATTATTTTCTTATAGTAGTCTACATGTTATTTACTACTAGCCTATATAAATTTATGTTTTGCAATTTCTAGTTACCATTGTTTGGTTTAAAAAATAATTTATATGTTACTGTACTTTGCACATTTTGTAGATTTTTCATTTTTTTTTAAATTTGCAAATAAAAACAAATGTTTTACCTGACACAAACATTCTAAACAATACCTGGAAAATATTTAAAGTAACATAACAATATGTAATTTTGTTTACTTTTTCTAGTTGAAGTAAATAAAAAACCGACTAACTTATAACTTTATTTAGTTACTTTTTTTTGGAGACTAACTTCTAACTTTAATCAGTTACTTTTTTGCTGACTAACTTCTAACTTTATTCAGTTAGGATTTTTCCTGGCTAACTTATAACTCTACTCAGTTATTTTTTTGATCGACTAACTCTAACTTCTATCAGTTACTTTATTAGACTAACTTTCCCAACTCTGCAAATAGCATGTATGAACGGTTTCGACTCTGAAATAGTAGATAAACTGATATTTAAGCACAGAAAGAAGATCAACAATCGCAACAACAGATTCCAACAGACAATTAATGAAAACAATAAAAAGTTTATACCTATGAGATTCAATCACATTCTGGACCGTTCCACCAACAACATATTCAGGAAACATGGATTTAATATCGCATACCGCACCTCCAACAATCTGGGTAACTTCCTTAACACCTACTCAAAAATAAAAAACGTAAACAAATATGACAATAGTGGTGTTTACAGGCTTGAATGTAATGACTGCGATAAAATTTACATAGGCCAAACCGGCAGATCTTTTGCAAAAAGATTTAAAGAACATTTGCCTACTCATAAAAACCCCCTCTCCAGAATCAGATCTAGTTATGCCGAACATTTGATTGACACTAACCACACCTACACTGATATAAACACTAACATGACCATTATCCATAAAGAAAGGAAAGGCTGTAGTGTAACTACAAAAATATCAAGAATTGCTCCGACTACTGTATAAGGTAAACTATATATTGTATATATATCAGCAATTCGTAAAAAGCGAATTAACTTTATAAACCTTCACGGTATTATAAAGAACATAATATCTCAAAGATATTCAAATAATTCGCCCATGCAGCTGGACCGCTGCCGTGAGTTGAGCAAATTTCCAAAATTAAGTTTATTGCCTATATTTTAGGGTTGCAACCAACAATTTAAGAAATAGGTCTACTCACGAAGGCGTTGAACAGCTGTCTGTGTGTACGCAATATATTAGTAGAATTTGTTTGCGCCTAGTGGCCTCGCGAGTTTGCACCACTTGGCTTTGAACCGGGTACTTTTATGGTATTTTACGTTTTGGTCGATTTTGGGGCAACCAAGCGAGCTATAAGGTCGCGTAAAAAAACAAAATGTGCAGAATAACATCCTACATTTATATATTTAGAAAAATATCTAAAAAATAGTTACTTCCAGTCAAAAAACGTACTTCCGGTTGTTGGATTTTTTTGGCTAACGAACTCGTCCGAGCTACATAGACAACCAACACGTGTACCAAATTTGAACCAAATCGGACTTAAAATGCAGCCGCTAGAGTGTGAACACATATATATGATTTTTAATGACATCCCAAAACGTGTTCTGGGGACCATGATCGGTGCTCATTTGCTACTCCCGACCTTGGGTCTTACCATAAGGGCCACTGCATAGCTCATTTTTCCTATGGAAATTCGCTAATAAAGAAGAAGCTAGAAAAAACTTTAAGAGGAATTATTTTCATGGTTTTTATTACAGTAGCTTAGCAGTATCCAATTTCTTTCATTTGAGTACATTGTCAAACCTTCTTTGTTTATTTAAAATGATATTATTTAAAGACAAATAAAATAGATTTTGAAGTAAATATGGCTCCAAAATCAGCCTGTAACGATGTAAATGCCGTGGGAACTCTCACCTCAATGGTTTTACCGTATTATCACAGTTTTTGGTTATCCGATGTCTGTCCAGTCCCAATTACCTAGGATAATCTAGATTCTATTGTATATTATTTGTATAAATACTTTACTACTATTCTTTAAATCAATACAGGGTGTCCCATAAGTAAAGTGCCAAACTTCAGGGAATGGTTCTACAGGTCAAAATAAGAAAAAAGTTAATATAAAAACAGACCCGAAAAAGCTTTGTTTTCTAGATATCTTCTTATCTAGAGTACGGTTCGACTGATTGACTTCAAACTTGGCATAAAGTTTAATCTAACAATGATATAGCTCAAGAAAAATAAGCGATTAAATCCAACCATGAGTTTCAAAATGGCGGCAGTTTGAAAATTTCGAATCTAAATTACTCAAAAACCGTACATTTTAACGAAAAATGTCAAGACACCTATTTTGTCGCCCTTTTGATTCCCTTTCGGATGGTGTCACTGTCAAAACAATCGGATGAATGACAATAGCTGAGTTGAAGATAATGACAGCAAATGCACATACAATATTGCAGTGTACATACTGTGTTGGTATAGGATGCCGGGTTGAACAAACCAATTATATTACACATTTCAACAATGTAAACGTAACAATTTCAAATGTAAAGATAGGTCATGTAATACACCATTGTACAGCTTCTTAAAAGAGAAACAGAACGGCGCAAACGAGAGCTTAGTACCTTGCTTCGTTTCAAAGTAATGGACAGTCTAAGTTCTGGCAAAATTATATTTTAATTGTAGCGTCAAACCAGGTTATTGATTTGTTGATATTAGGAATAAGCAGGTTGTTGACTCTAATTTTCTTAGAAAAGGTAATTTCGTCAATGTTTTTGTAACTGGATTCAAAACATTCAAATACAATCTAAAAATCTTACCAAGACCGGATAGGATTTGAGTTACATTTAATCCTAGACCTGCCCTGGCTATAGCTAAAATTGGCGAGCCGGTTTTTGGTGTTTTGCATGCAAGCATATTTTAAAAAATGCACCAAAAATAGTAATTATATCCCAATCCAAAAGTGTTATATACCTTTTTTGTAGAGAGAAAGGTTTAAAGAATTCATATATGCAACTAAAAAAATGTATTGATGTAAAATTGTAAAAGTCATTAGCTCAAGAAACAAAAAATGTTTAGTAACGAAAGTTCAACTTTAGGCTTACATAACAAGTAGTAAACATTTTTTTTAATTTTTTCGTAAGCGTAAAAAAGTTTTGTAATTTAGTTCTACATAGAACTGTATATAAACATTTATCAATTTCAAATTTCTTATTTTGAAAAAAACCAGTTTTTATGTTCCAAATACACGACTGCTAACAAAACTAGGCCTAGTTTGAAACGTAATTTACTAATATATGCTTTGCCCAAAAATGAAATATTATTATAACAAAGTGTAGAGGATAAATCAAAGAAAAGAACGGTATACTTGTCTTTCCTTAGTTCACAAAAGTGTTTGAGTTATCTTTATTTGAATAACAAAATGTCATCAATGTAATGAAACGTCCCCGTTCGATATTACTACAGGCAGGAAGGGACATTTGAATTACGTGGGAGCGACAAGCGAAGGACCTTCTCACCAGAATGCCCTAATTATGTACTTTCCACTGCTGTCTTGACGAACAAAAAACTGGTTATTTCTAGTTTACTTCCCACCGTTAGAAAGATCGAACTATTTTCCACAAAATGGTGAAAAGAAATCTGTCAAAACATATGACAGTACCTATCCAATATCGGTTGACAAATGAGCTGTTTCATTGGTTGAAAAAAGTCCAATCGCAAGGGTTTACAGAAATCTTCGTCATAAACCGTGTACAATAGTGATATCTGATTGGAAGGCACTATTACAGGGTGTCTACTGGTTCCCAACAATAAAAATCAGTGACTTTTCAGTGACTTTCAGGGTCCAAATTTAAAAGAAATCAGTGACCTTATCGCAGATTTTAGTAACTCTCGGTGTTTTTTTCAGTCCCTTACAAACTAAGTAGTAAACTTTAGGATATGTCAAATTTGTGCAAGTTACATAAATTTAGCCTAATTAAGTCCTCTAAACAGATTGAAAATCAACAACTGGCTTGATAAATTATATATATAATACATTTTTTTACTATCTTAGAAAGAGGACACACATAATGCTTTAAGAGTACAACCAGGCTATACAACCCACAAGACTTCAGTTTTTGTTACAGCGTCATTCAACAAAAAGCTTGATATATCCTTACGGGGTTCTTGGCCTAGGCCTAAGCTTACTTGGGATTCATTAGGCTTAGTTGGAAGATCTGCTGTTGAATAACTAGGGGCACTACTAGTACTAGGCCTATTGTTGTACTCATTCCCTAATAAGTTGCTAGGCTTACTGCTTGAAGCAACACTTGCATTATCCTGGTGCCCAGTAGTAGGGTTTTTAAAAGAATGGAGTGTCAATTGCTTTCCACCTTTTAGGTTGTTTTCAAGTTGTGTATGTTTTTTGCCCTTTGCATGACATTTCACATCATTCACACCTGAGTGTGACACATCAATAAATTTCTTACATAATGAGCAAAATTCAGAACTTACATTTTTTCCTGGCCTCAACCATAACCTCCATACCTCTTCTTCTAACCATGACTCTTGAAATCTGCACTTTCCTGGCATTTCAAATAGGCTTGATGGAACACTTTTATTAACTCAGTAAATAACAGTGACTAACTGCACATAAAAAAAAACTTTTAAAACTTTAACATAAAAAAATAGGCCTGTTATTAAATATAACGACACAAAAGTAGGCTTCAGTTATGATAGGCTCTAGTTTATAATGATAGCCTAGACTAGACTGTACAATCTAAAAAAGTACAATGAAAAAAGTCGACCCGAAGGCCCTTTCCTTATAATTTACACTATATAATGCATTAAGGATCAAAACTGTGTAATTTTATGAATACGATGTAACTGAGTACGTAGTAAAACGGTAAATAAAATACCGCATCAAGTGTCAAAGCTGATATGAATAACAAACAAACAACTCAACAACCGTGGTCACTAGTAATGTGATGACTGGACTGAGAAGTGAGACAAGGCTGTTAACTACAACACAACCACACTCCCCGTTTCCCGGACATTTACACCACGTATATTACCGATCAAAACTGTGTATTTTTATTAAAACTATGTAAGCAACCAAGTACGGAGTAAAACGGTAATAATACACATGGAAAGAGTAATTTTTCTGGTTTTGCTGTTATTTCAACTTTAATTCGATCAAAATACATATTAAAATTAGCAAATAACGTGTTCCAAAAACGGGGAGTGTGGTTGTTGTTGTAAGATCTCCCAACTTTCCAAAGTATAAAATAATATAGAATAGGACCATAAGTCAATTTTAGAAAGAGAGCATTTTTATTTTTCAATTTAACTTAATTTATATTACAAATGTTTTTTAGAAAGAGAGCTTAATAATTAGAAGCATTTTAAAGTAAAGGAAATAAATATAAAAGGGCAGACAATTTTAAAGTACATTTCAGTAGAATAAAAATAAAAGGCAGACAATTTTTTAAATCAATTATTTTAAATTTAAAAGTAGGGTTTAAGAAGATAGACAGTCTATGTACTAACGCCAAGACGCGGAAATTATACGAGTTTCAAGACGCAGTTAGAAAAACAACGTCCAAAAGTCTAGACGAGATAAGCGAACACCTGCAAGCCAATTCCTGGAGAAACGGCCTACGTGCATTCACACGCAAGATCCACAGAAAGAACGCGTAGTTAGCATCCCAAAAATCTGACGCAACTTTGAACATCTATGTCATCAGACGTTTCTGAGGGGTGGAGAGGGAAGAGACGCCGGCCGAATGTAGCGGGTGAGAAGGACGCTTAAGTCACTTGTCAACCAGAGTCCAAGCAGTAAGGATGCTTGAAGTGTTGCGCGCTGCGCATTGTTAACAGTTTTAATGTAACATTTATTATTTGATCTACAAGTACAATGTAGTATCGCATAGTCATTTGGTGTAAAGTGCGATCGCTTAAATTAATGTGACAGTAAATCGGACACGAACATGAACTAGGCTACGAAAGTTTTTTGCGCGTGCGAGTGGGTATTTTTTTAAATTAATAAGTTTGTGGTCTGCTTATTGTAAGTACAGTGCACTTAAAATTCTTTTTTTTAATAAATTAATAGCTCTCTTTAAACTTATAATCTATAATTTGTATGTATTTGAATTTATTTTTTTTTGTCGTATATTTTATGATCGTATTAATAAATGTCAAAGGTAATTTCTAAATCGTCTACTTTGTTTGGCCTAATCTGATCCTTTTCACCTTATATCAATCAGGTCATTGAATTCACTACCCGAGATAGATTAAAACTAAAAATAGAGTCTTGCAAATCAACTCAAATAAATAATTTGTTATTTTTTTATTTGTAAGCAGAAGAAGCTATATTTTATTTTTGTAACGCATTACGTTACATTGTTGTAGGCTGTTACCTACAACAACCACACTCCCCGTTTCCCGAAGACGTTATTTTTGCTGATTTTCAATTCATATTTTATCAAATTAAAGTTTAAATAACAGCAAAACGTGAAAAAATACTTACGGAGTAAATCAAATGAGTCTTGATTTAATTTTTAAGAGTCGTTTCTAAAGGGAAAATTAAACATAGGGTCTAGGAGATTTTCTGTGACCACTTATTAAAATCCGCGACTTTGTCGTGACTTCCGTGACTGGTAGACACCCTGTATTAGAAAGATAAAATCTTGACGAATCCATTGGTAGCTTTATAATCTCGATAGAAATACTTCTGTAGGTGGCTTTGCCCGTTGAAGAAGTGGGAAATAACAGTACAATTGTATGCAAATTCACGCGTGAAACAGCTGTAACCCGATCTGCATATTTTAAAACGATGATGACATATGTAAATATACATTTTACGAAAAAGTTTTAAATACAAAAATTAAAGTTTAGATGATTTCCTTTCCAACGGTGCAGATTTTATTACTATTGGATGATTTTGAGTATATTAATTAACCGAATATACAAATGTATGCAAATTTACGCGTTTGTTCGAAATTGTTGCATCTTGCGCCTGAGAGAACGTCAATTTGTGCATTCTGCCACGGAGAGGGTTAAAAGAGATGATGATGAAATAAAAATATAATTTGCCAAAACTTTGATTGTCCATTATTTTGAAACGAAGCAAGATATTGTATGGTGCAATACGAAATGTGGGGTGCAGGAAATAAATGGTGACCTCGGAAAACAAATCATGACTTCTGGGGACTGGCGACACCCTGGTGAAGCGTAATGACATTGTTACTTTATCCGTACAGGTGAGAAAATCAGCCGTGATACTATAGGAATTGCCAGTTTAGTTTTATGAATATACAGTACAAAGGCCAGCTGTCAGGTTTAGATTTTCAGCACTTATTTCTACTTAAGGTGATGAAAATTGGATACTTTACTGAATACTGTAAAATTTTCAGTCACAGTATACTACAAGTATTATAACTCTAGCCACAAAACTTGGTCCTACTCACATGTTCCACTGCAACAAGAGCCAAAGGGTATGGCACATCCACTGGGGCCTCGGTCCTAAACAAAAAAACATACTGAATTTAGACACAATCTCTAAATGACTTAATACAGACATCTGCTAAATCTGTATATACATTAGAGTCCCGCTATTCCGAACATACATAGAGCCTGATGAAAACGCCTGAAAATCGCGTCCGTTGGCCAACGATGTACTATAGGCCTACTTGTTAGCAATAGTCTGAAATCCGAATCTAGATCGCAACCGCTCACCTGTATTTCGAATAACGATGATATCAAGTAGGCAACGGAAGCCTATCTAACGGCATGAAGAATCTTATTAAAGCTTGGTTGTTTTGTATCATCTTGCTTCTAACGTTCAACAAGTGGACATTATCGCAACTGCTAGGTCTACAGAAAAACCGCATGGCCACATTAACTCAACTTGACAAGAGAAACGTCCTGACGTCAGGTATTTTTTTATTTACGGAATTACGATACTTACGCTGCAAATAACGTTAGTAGAATTTTCAAACTCAATGATTTTACAATACTTATTGTAACATGTTTGAGTGTTTTTTTGTTTTGTGTTAAGTGTAATGAATTTAAGTGACAATTTCCGTTCAAGTGTTTTTATATTTGACTTGATAATGGAGACGTGAGCTCCGAAATTGATTGTCCATTAGGGTTAAACTAGGACTAAATTAGGACTAGTTGTATATGGACTAAATTAGTCTATCGTATAAGGACTAAATTAGGACTGCGGACGGACATAAAAAGGTATGTAACCAAGTTTTATTATTCAATAACAGTTCCATACGCTATAATGTATAAGTTAAAATAACAATAACGTTTAAAGAAGTATATATTTCAAAATTTGTCCGAACCCATCCCCCCCCGTAGTTCACGGTACCGAAGCCTCTTTTTTTACAAATCAAGCACTGTTTATAATATTAATAACTTCTAAGCCATTTGATATATCATTATGAAATAAAAATCTATTAGGTAAAGATAATGTTTTTATCTTTAACTCGATATATAGAAAAGTACATAAATACAAAATTTTAACAAATAGGCCAATTTCTTACCTAAATTTTGGATCATATAACTGGTTTATAATAGAGTTTATCTTAACTGTTTGATTTATCAAAATGAATTGAATAGCAATTAAAAGAAAATACTTTTATCTTTAATTCGATATATAAAAATGTACAAAAATATTAAATTTTAACAAACTGGCAAACAATAATGTACCATCTACCTCGGTTAGTGGCAAATGCGTCCTGCGTTCATTTGCAGCCTTAGTTTGTATTCTATTTGTATGTTAATTATTTGTATATAGTATTAATTGATTCGTCTAATACGAATGTAAAATTTGTCAAACGAGCCAGTAAAATTGAATTGAATTAATCCAATACAGAAGAACCTCAATAATTCGAGTCGCAGTAGTTCGAGGGTCCGGGTATTTCGAGCTGTTTGCAAAATTTAAAAAACAGCTTTTTTCAACCATTTTAAAGCTTTCAAAATATCGATTGTAGAGCGACTTCAAAATTACTTTGTTACCGCCATTGTATGTTTAAAATGCCAACTAGTCTTTTGAAAGTGACGAAGGATCAAAGTGGCTGGCTTGTGTTCACTTGGTGGGCTTGGCGACACACCACCACTCGCAGGTAGGTAATGAGTCAAGACCGACACCGCTTATATCTCGTGACGGCTCAATTTTATATCCCATACTTGACTGTCTCCCCCTCTTGTTATTCTAAAAATAGTTCAATTCCAATAGTAAACCGTCAGTTCCCACGGAAGTAAGCGCGCTACGCATATTGGTGTTCATTGTCGATTAGTGAGCGCATTCTTTACTGTTTCTGTTAAAAGTTTTCATTTTGATTGGGTTTTCATAACGACGAGCAGAAAAGCAAGTTGTGCTAATTAAAATAATTAGAGGCCTTGAAAAGACTGGACAATGGTGAAATCTTGAAGAAACTTGCAGATGAGTTGTCGGTGAAATATCTGTAGAGGAATATCGCCGTAATAGAGAAAAAATGTTCTAATATTTTGACTAATTAAAACATAAAAAAATACATTATTCTTTGTTTTTGTCAATTTCTCCGCGTATTCTGAGTTTTTTTATAGTTAGAGGTTCAGTCAGCCCCAGTTAGTTCGAATTATCGAGATTCTACTGTATTAAAATTTTTTAAATATTTTACTGTGAATTATAGTGCGAAAATATTTAGTACCACAAAAATGAAGCATTTTATGACACTGTAATATAAGTTAGGCCTAGACCTGTTGATTGAAAAGGCTTTTTTATAGGACATAAAAGAAATTTTAAAGAATTTTTACACAAGTAGGTTACAAGAAAATATCGCTGAAAACCAGGCCCCTTTCTGCTGTAACTAAAAGATCAGTAAACTAAAGGCTTTAGCCATACTCATCCTTTACAGAAAAACTAATGTGGACTGAAATTTGACTGACTGGAGGTCGGAGGTGCGGTCAGTCACCTCCGACCTCCGGTGACGTCTTTGTATGCTGGAAATCCCTAAATAGTAAACTTACCAATTATCATTTGTCTCATTCTCCTTTTCTTCTTCTACTTCCGTATCGTCAGCTTCGTCCGTCTTAATTTCATTTTTTACAGGTTCTATGTCGTCGTTGACTGTCCGTGCTTCGCTACCTTCTTGCATTGTGCTGATAAAACCACTCCCTTCGATCACGCCATCGTAATATTCCGGCCTGTCAAATAACTGCTCCAGAGCACCTTCCATCGCTGCAGACTGAAACAAAATCAAAACAGAGGTTTTCTAAAAAATCAAGGAAAAAAAATCAGATTATTATTAAAATTTACGTAAAAGTGAAATAATAAAACTATTAATACCTAATGAAAGTATTACAACAATCAAGAATCAGGAAACTGCCATTCATAAACCGGCACAAAAGTATTGTATAAGTGTCAACACACTTTGTAAGAGTATATATTTAAACAGTTCAGGCTGACCTTTGTTCTCATTCTTTTCTTATCCATTTTCTTCCAAAACAATTATTTATCTTACTAGGAAGCCTCCGTGAAAAATCACAGGCTGATTAGTTAGATACACATCGGAAATACATCATTTAAAAAACAAACTATTTAAAAACAACATTAAGGCCTACTTATCTAGGCCAACCTAACTATGCTGACGGTGTTTTCAACTCGGTAAATGTGTACAATAATAAGGATTATACAATTGTAGGCCTATTTGTTAAACATTTTTATTTACATACGTTATTATTAGAGCCCGGATGTTTGGCAAAATGCCTTTTAAAACTTTTTAAGCTCTTTCAGCCTATTTTCGCCTTTTGCAAGTAAATTGAATAATGTTTGTACAGTAAAACGCGCCCAGAGCGGAACGGGAAAAGTCGGACACTTGTTTTATGAAACCAAATTCTCTGACAGATGTACATTTCTTACCAATTAAGAGTGTGAACAGCGTAAATCTGAACCAGGATTGCTTCACATCCGCTGTACATCCGTTAGACGCTAGCCTTTTCCTGGTTCAGAACTATAGTAACCGCGGAAAAGGGAGGGAGAGAGAGAGAGAAAACTGTTTCCAATTTTTAGGTAAAAAGGTTCCTTCTATTGTTGTAATTGTGTAGTCGTATCGGTTGTAGGCATGTAAGCCTGTTGTATGGTACGGACAGAGTCAAGCCTTGTTTGTTTAGCCTACTCCCACCAATAACTTAACTGTGCGTGTGTGGTGCCAGTTCTTTCTGACAGAAGACAAAGTCTAACAACAGACAATTTAAAGAAATACCTTGTGATAATGTGTAACCAGTAAAATGTAAGTTATCTGAATTATTTGTTTATTAGTTGCTAAAATATATTATGCCTTTTTTTGAATTTTATAGTGCCTTTTTTGTGTTTCCTTCTGCATTTTTTGCCTGCCTATTTTAAGTGTTATTAATGCCTAAACATCCTGGCTCTAGTTATTATATATTTAAAGAAAGATAAAAATGTTATCTTTTAATTGCTTTTTATTTCGTATTGATAGATCAAATGATTTAGAAGTTACGGTATTAATATTATAGTGAAGAAATTAATAATCAAATATGTTTAAATGTTATACGAAGATGTACGAATGTTTCTGAAGTTAAACAAATAGATATCTCTTCTTTAAATTTGTATAAACAAATATATTGATGATAAAAGATTGTATTTATATAGTTTTTTTTAGTACCGGTATATAACCTGTATAATAATAAATAAATAATAAATTTCAAATAAATTACACTGAATTTTCCCTTTTAGGCCTATTTAGTAGTACATAGTAACATTTTTATAAAAAAACTTACTTTTCAAAACCTGCTGGTGCCCTCTTGGCTACCTGCAAAGTCAACAATCCTGACTTAAAATGCACCCAAGTTTGTCAGGACTAATCTGAAACAATTTATTTATTTATAATAGTAATAAAATATTACCTTTTTTTATACTCCGTCATGTGGCTTCTTCTTCATCTTATTAATTAGACGCGTTTCGAGGTCGAAACCCCATCTTCAGTATTTCACTCCGTAGAGTTCGTCAAACATTAAATAAACACTTAAATAAAACAAAAAACATTACACACACACACAAGGTTTTACATTTATAAAAAGTCTGTAGGTGCACACCGTTTCGTGGTCTGCGGACTACTGGAATTTGCGGTTAGGACAAGTTTAAAGGTTAAACAATTCATATCGGCTATTCGTATCTCATTGCGGTTTCAAATAATGAGTTTGATTAAAATGATAGCTTGTCATTAAGAATGTAATCTCGTGTTTGTTTAAAAGCTTTGTATATCTCAAACTCTTCAATTAAGTTCAACATTGGTCCTCTTTTGTTGATATGGAGTGGTGTCATGTTGGATTCAAAGTTGGTATACGAATGTTTGCTATCAATCAAATGTTGTGGGAAACTCGACTTATTAGCGTACAGGCTACATTTAGACAAATGTTCTTTATGTCGCTCCATGAATGATCTGCCTGTCTGTCCGATGTAAAAACATTCGCAGTCATTACGCGCTATTTTATAAACACCTGTTTTCTTTTCTTGTATTAATTTATGTTTCAATAATATTCCAAAAATACTGCGTAAGGAACATAAATTAATACCAGAAAAGAAAACAGGTGTTTATAAAATAGCGTGTAATGACTGCGAATGTTTTTACATCGGACAGACAGGCAGATCATTCATGGAGTGATATACAGAACATTTGCCTAAAGGAGCCTGTGGGTCATTCCATATCAAATCAACCACAAAAAAATGATTTTGACACCCACCATCTCAGATTTTGATGAAACTTGGCATGGTTGTTCTATTCATTGATTTAAGAAACCATACCAAATTGTTTTACTCTATCTCTAATAGTTTAGATTTTACAGCCTCTTAAAGTTTTTGGATTATTGTGCTTTTTATCACTCGGCCGCAGAAAACTAAGTTTGTTTTCCGATGAAAAATAAATTATATCTTTGTTAGTTACCAGCCAATTTAGATGAAACTTTTATTGAGTACACGTCAATATGTCAGGAAGGATTTAAAAAATGTACAAAGCTACCAAGTGTTTATTTGGGACCAGAAAAAAATCTTTAAGTATCATTTGTAGGATTTTCAAAACAAAACGCAGAGTTCTACGATAAATGAAATATCTACTAAAGGGAAAAAGATAATCATGAAAATATTTTTTTGTTTTTGTTCTAAGAGATGTGCTCTATCACATGAAAGAGTAAAATTAGTGGGTATTTTACTCCTTTATTATTTTTTCTCACTTCAAAACAAAAATTGTTTAAAATTATTTAATTTTACTAGCAATTATATAATTAATAATTTACCAAATAGAAATAGGAACATTAGGTAGTTTTATTTTAATCTTGAAGCCTGTTTAAAGTATATGGTTGAATACTAACTAAATAAATATGGTTTCAATTCTTACCACTGGCACAGGTTTTAGGTAAACAACAACGGTAAATAAGTTGAAATCACTTAATTCTTAAAACTATCAAAGCAAAGATAAGCATACACTTTTAGTAAACTCTATAGGCCTACAATATTTTATTAAAAAAACATAATTTCAAATCATTCTACATACAACAGCTTCTCAAAATCGATAACTAAAAAGCTAATGTGATAAAGGCCTAATTAATAGTTCAGTTTCTTTGGAAGCAGTAAAAAACGATTCAAAGGCTTATAATTTGTTATTATTATGGATAAAAATTGTGTGACATAAGAAAAAATCATTTATAATAAAATAATCTCCATGAATAAAAGTAGGCAACGGAACTATTTCAAGTTGTAACAAGAACTTCAGGCTGCACACTCTGCTGCTGGATTGAGACTGACTTGTTGATACATGAAACTTTCATGAGTAGTTCATCTAGAGTTAATCCTATATCCCCAGTTTCTTTATACTGACTTTCATCATTACTCTCATCAATAACATCATCAGTTTTTTTTAACTTTTATAAGCTCCTTCCTGCAAAATGCACAAAGTTTTTGACCTGGTTTTTCCTTGTATCTTTTTGGTAAGATGATTCTACTCTGTTCTAAAGTTATAACTCAAAGTGTTTTTTTTTTTTTTATCGAAGTTTTATGTTTTTGAAAAGGATCACAGCATACCTTTTGTAAAAATTCATACTTTTTTAAAAACACACTTTGATGGTTGAGGCAAACTGTTTTTAACAAGCTAGATTCAGTTCTTAATTTTAAAAGATTCAAATCATTTTCAGAAAACTTTTCAATACTTTGTATAGACTTTTTCTTAACACAGTTTAACAAATGACAATCACTTTGAGTAGTTTCCCCAACACTGCACTTTCCCTCCATTGTTCAACAAAAAATACCACCAATGCAGTTCTTAAAAAAATAAAATAATTACCGTACTACGTATCTCACTAACTAGTTTAATAATACATAAACAACAACAACACTATTAATAACACTAATTTACTGAAAACTAAAAAGATTGCTACGTATAACCACCAATCATGCACATTACATCATTGGCAATAACCTGAGACTGACAAATGGAAGCCAGGCTTTGTGTGCTAGACAAACTCACTTGTTAATACATGCAAGTTTCACGTCTCAACAAGTCAGTCTCAATCCAGCAGCAGAGTGTGCAGCCTGAAGTTCTTGTTACAACTTGAATAGTTCAGTTGCCTACTTTTATTCATGGAGATTATTTTATTATAAATGAT
This sequence comes from Philaenus spumarius, assembly GCA_018207615.1. Classification (NCBI taxonomy): domain Eukaryota; kingdom Metazoa; phylum Arthropoda; class Insecta; order Hemiptera; family Aphrophoridae; genus Philaenus; species Philaenus spumarius. Next base: position 55,092 of record JAGFPH010002588.1, on the reverse strand, counting down.
TTTTTCTTATGTCACACAATTTTTATCCATAATACAGTAATAACAAATTATAAGCCTTTGAATCGTTTTTTACTGCTTCCAAAGAAACTGAACTATTAATTAGGCCTTTATCACATTAGCTTTTTAGTTATAGATTTTGAGAAGATGTTGTATGTAGAATGATTTGAAATTATGTTTTTAATAAAATATTGTAGGCCTATAGAGTTTACTAAAAGTGTAGGCTTATCTTTGCTTTGATAGTTTTAAGAATTAAGTGATTTCAACTTATTTACCATTGCCGTTTACCTAAAACCTGTGACAATGGTAAGAATTGAAACCATATTTATTTAGTTAGTATTCAACCATATACTTTAAACAGGCTTCAAGATTAAAATAAAACTACCTAATGTTCCTATTTCTATTTGAAAATTATTAATTATATAATTGTTAGTAAAATGAAATAATTTTAAACAATTTTTGTTTTGAAGTGAGAAGAAATAATAAAGGAGTAAAATACCCACTATTTTACTCTTTCATGTGATAGAGCACATCTCTTAGAACAAAAACAAAAAAATATTTTCATGATTATCCTTTTCCCTTTAGGAGATATTTCATTTATAGTAGAACCCTGTGTTTTGTTTTGAAAATCCTACAAATGACACTTAAAGATTTTTTTCTGGTCCCAAATAAACACTTGGTAGCTTTGTACATTTTTTAAATCCTTCCTGACATATTGATGTATACTCAAAAAAAATGTCATCTAAATTGGCTGGTAACTAACAAAGATATAATTTATTTTTCATCGGAAAACAAACTCAGTTTTTGCAGCCGAGCGATAAAACTCACAATAATCCAAAAACTTTAAGAGGCTGTAAAACCTAAACTATTAGAGATAGAGCAAAACAATTTGGTATGGTTTCTTAAATCAACGAATAGAACAACCATGCCAAGTTTCATCAAAATCTGAGATGTTGGGTGTCATGGTGTGGTTGAACTGACATGGAATGACCCCTGTACTAATAAGTCGGAGTTTCCCGCAACATTTGATTGATAGCAAACATTCGTATACCAACTTTGAATCCAACATGACACCACTCCATATCAACAAAAGAGGACTAATCTTGAACGCAATTAATTGAAGAGTTTGAGATATACAAAGCTTTTAAAAAAACACGAGATTACATTCTTAATGACAAGCTATCATTTCAATCAAACTCATTATTTGAAACCGCAATGAGATCCGAATAGCCGATATGAATTGTTTAACCTTTAAACTTGTCCTTGAACCGCAAATGCCAGTGGTCCGCGGACCACGAAACGGTGTGCACCTACAGACTTTTTATAAATGTAAAAACTTGTGTGTGTGTGTGTGTGTGTAGGCCTAATGTTTTTTGTTTTATTTAATGTTTGACGAACTCTACGGAGTGAAATACTGATGATAGGGTTTCGATCTCGAAATGCGTCTAATTAATAAGACGAAGAAGAAGCCACATGACGGAGAGTATAAAAAAAGGTAATATTTTATTTTATTACTATATATTATTAGACAGTGGCTTGGAGACCAATACAATGAACATTATAATAGTACTCACAATTTGACCTAAATTTGAATCGAAAGAGTCAGTTGATAGCTATAATAATTAATGAGATTGTAAACAAGACTAGGCTATCAATAGAAATGTACGCTAACCTAAAAACCTGTCACTACTGTAGGCCTAACACGATTTAGCAAGTAGAAATTAGAACAGAACAATCTTCATAACTTTATAGATGGACTAGGGAAAACCCCTGCTTGCTCTACACGCCAATCCCGTTGGATCTTTCTATACACATACTCATGTTATGTTTTATTTATAATAAAGGTGTAGGATTAATAATAACCCCAAAGCTAAGATGGTAAATAATGTTAACCCTTGAACTGTTCACGCTAACGTTTTTCCAAAGTTCATTTCGGTTCATGAAACTGAAGTAATCATTGAAATCAACAGTGGATTAAAATGTGACGTACTGGAAAAAAGGTAAAGGTAATATAAATTTCTGCTAATCCGTAGGCTACAGATGTTAAAATTGAAACTTAAATATTTACCTACTTTATACCAAATTACAAACTACGGATATTCGACATAGCCTCCATCGATATTCACGATTCGATAAATTAAATCAATCCGATGTGTATAATAAGCGCCCAATTGTATTCGATGAAACTAGGCCTATGTATTTTCAATTAATGAAAAAAAACCCCTGAAGTTAGTCTCCGTCACAGTAGGCCTATGTTTCTACTTTGTAAATACATATAGGCCTAAGTATAACTTCAATCAAGGTTTTTTAAATACGCTAAAAGAAATGCAAGCATTAAAAAAAATATAGGCCTAGCCTAAAGATCTAACTTACAGTCTTTAGACACAGTATGTTCACCAGCATTCAACAGTAGAATATATGCTTAGGTTTGCAGCACCACTCTTTTTCCTATGAAAAAAGGTCCTCATCTGCAAACATAGGATTGTAAAGTAAATTTACGCCATAGCTGACAACAATAAGTTAATTTGGTTCCAGTTTTACGTTCTTTTAGGTTTGCATTATATAGGTTAGAGGGCATAGCCTTGGGCCTTCTGTAATTTAGCAACAATGTGCTTAATGATTGCACTACTAATTTTCATAAAAATGCATTGGTTATTACACTTTAAACAAGGTGTAGAATACTGAAAATTCTAATGTTTTTATCATAATCGCTAGGTTAGGCCTACATGCTATTACATTGATTTCAGATAGGCTTTCAGGTACAGATATAGCCTAACTAGGATTATAAACCACAAAAGCCAGAACATTATAGCCACTAACGCCTCATTCAAATTCAACAAATCTAAGATTCTCTTAAATTTCTGAAATGCATACTTAGGCATAAAAGTAATGCTGGCCACATTAAAGGGTTGGGTACACAACTTGTTTAAGCCAACAAATTAGACAAACAAGATTGTTATTACACAAACTTAAACACTAGACAATATTAGAAATTATATATTATTTACACCCACCAATGAACTTTATTTTAACAAGCGGAATAAAACTGTAAACATTCCAAATAAAACACAGTAGGCTATAACTCATTCGCACAACAAAAACCGAATTCAGTGCTGCCACTATAACCGGCCATTATACTGCACAAAACTGTACCACTTTGCACAATATCAAGGCCACTGTCAACAAAAATAAACATAACCTAAACAGTGATGCCACCAGAAGCAAGTTAAATTTCTAGATCAATCTTTATATATAATACGTGAAGTCGTTTTTTGTAAACACAACTCCTCCCTTATTTCTGGACCAATTTTAATGTTTGAGGTTTCAAAAATTCGTCTCATTTCGTAGTTTTGCAATAAGGTTTTAGATGTCAAAAATTCTTATCCTTAATGGCGTGAGCTAATCTCAACCTCAAAGGTCGGGTTTTCCCCATAAGATTAACATGGAAAATATTTAAAAACCATTTCTTTTCTATACAAAACAGCTGTTTATAATAAGAAACAAACTAATCCAGCTGATTTCGTGAATGTAAATAACGATGATTACAGTATTCAGAAGGTTATAATAGTATATTTCATTACTAGTACCGAAAGTGGCACTTTCCGGTGCGCGCCCAAGTTTCATGTGTGAGGCGGAGCCGAACACAGGAATATCGAATTTCACGTGTGAGGCGAAGCCGAGCATGTGAAAGTGTGTTTCACGTACGAGGCGAAGCCGAGTACGGGAATAATTGGAGCAAGTGCCGGAAAATCACTTTCGGTACAAGTTATGAACGGTACTTTTCATCACGACGCAAAAATACACACAATGCTGAAGAAGAAACCTGTTTTCGGTTTACATTGTTGAACAATAAGAACAGCTGATATAAATTGTAAGAATAAACGGCAAAGCGACGTCAGAGCGCGTAGCGGGCAAATGGAAAACTAATTGAGAGCAAGGGAAAACAAATTTAGAGCAAGGGAAAATCAGCTGATCGTTTTTCCCTTGCTCTAAATTAGAGCTTGGGAAACGATCGTTTTCGTTGCTACCAGCTGACATCGAAAGTAGCTACTTTCGGTACGGAGTGATGAAAAAACATTTTAATACAAAACAGCTGTTTATAATAAGAAACTAATACAGCTGCTTTGTGGAAGTAAATATTAATTTTTATAAGGGAGGAAATTAATTATTTATTCAAATTATAAAATTTACGAACTAATTTGTTTTGAACATTTAACATTATTTACCATCTTAGTTTTGAGGTTATTATTTATTATAACTTTTTTGTTAGGTTTTTGATTAAGTGTAGACCTGAGCCTTACTGGTTCTTTTAACCTTTATTATTACTGCTGTTATAAAATATAAGAAATAATTTGATTTGAACATTTAACATTATTTACCATCTTAGTTTTGAGGTTATTATTCATCCTACACTTCTATTATAAATAAAATATAACATATGTTTTTAGAAGGTCGCACCGGGGTAAAAATATATTTAGTAAAGCAATACCTTAATTATTATTTAAGGAAGATCAACATTTTTCACTCGAAAAGGCTGTGGTCATGTAACATAATAATTATAATTTATAAATAACGTTTTAAGCATGTCGATTTATTTTAAGATACTGAAAATATATTCTCTGAATCTTGTTTTTTTAGAAATTATAATATAACTTTTAGAAAAATACTTAATTTTTAACACAAGAAAAACACAAATATACGTTTGTTTTATCATCAAATACTGTAGTTCACTTAAATCAAGAACTCGTCTTATTTACATCTTAGATGAGAGGAATACGAATATTGTATTTTTTACTTTCTCCCCCTATACCATAGTATATGGAGAAAGTATTGTATTCGTCAAAATTTTCGAGTTTGAGTTTTTGGTGGAAATATCCGTTTTGGGGCCCCCCCTGAACCTAAAAAAGTGGTTTTCGGAGTGATGTCTGTGTGTGTGTCTGTGATCAGACCTAGAGCCTAAACCAGTCGTCCGATTTTGATGAAATTTGGTATAGAGGTACTAATCCACGGTATCTCCAGGCGTTTTTTCCATTTTTGTGCATTTTTTATTTTTAAGGGTAATTTTCCCATAATAACCCTTAAAATAACGGAAAAATCTACTTTTCTCAAAAACGGCTCTAACGATTTCGATTAAAATTTTATAGTTTATTAGGGACCTAAAGTACTATAAACTGTAAAATTTTAATCAAAATCGTTCGAGCCGTTTTTGAGAAAAGTTGGTTTTTCCGTTATTTTATGGATTTTTATGGGAAAACAACTTTAATACAAAATCACCTCTCCTACCCCACCCTACAAGTCACCGTGGATCTGTTTAATAATTTTATTTAAATATGTTTGTGAGAAAGTATGTGCCAGTTCCTGGTACCGTTTATTTTGCTATACACCTGATTTTCGGGAAATAAGCTAATTTGCCCAAATTAGGATTGATGAGGGTGAATACAAAAAATATTACAGGCGATGATAACCACCTAGGTTTTTCGCCTTTAAAAAAAAACAAAAAATATTATTATTTTTAGGATTAAAAACTAATACTGTGGATAGTGTAGTTATTTTAATAGACAGTAAAATTTTAATTTACAATGTAACATATAATAATTTCACGTAACATTGTCAAAAGCATATATAATATTTCCTTTTATATATGTTGTTTATTGATTAATACAATGTGTACACACAGTTGGCAATACTATTTCCTTCTTATCTTTGAACGTAAAAAACTCTTTCCCTCCAATCTTTCAGTTCTTGCCAGGCAGTGTTACCATATTGAGGGAAATTTCCCTTTTGATGGGAAATTGGGGTCGAGAGGGGAAGAAAAAGGGAAAATATACATTTGTGGCAGTAACAGCATTAATGGCCTATACCACAAAAATTAACGTTTGAGTTAGCATCATTATTATAAAACCATAATTCTTTAAAGACACAGTTCGCTAATCCGGGCCCTATATCGGGATTGGAAGTGCCGGATTACCGAAATTGCCGGATTAGTGGAACATTAGGTGCAAAAGAAAATTTAACATAAAAACATTGTTTATAAGCAAGCATAAATATGTAATATTTAATTACCGGTACTGTACCTTCAAAAACATGTTATAATATACAATAGGCCTACTGGAAAACAATGCATTATTCTAGTGTGAAGAAAAACAAGAATAAAATTCTTAATTCCTAAAAAGTACAGTACAATAAAGTAAATTTAACTATACGTTTAAATTTTAACAGCAAAAAAATTGTGTGTGGTTTCTTGCTTTTTTGGATTGAAGGAAAGCCTCAACAGGTTTTCCTGCGGTCTATTTAGTGTTATATCAGATGAGGAAGCACAACGAGATTGCAGTATAGAAAGCTTCCAGAGCCGTAAAGGTCTGGAAAACACGCAGCGTTTTCGTCCCCCACAAATTATTATTTTGTCATCGCCGACATATCAAGACTCAATTTTGCCCTTTTTATGTCATGTATTGTTGCACGGCCGATGTTGTACTTCTTAGCTAAATTACATAACTTGTCACCTTTTTCCAAACGTTTTAAAATTTCATACTTTTTATTCAAAGTTAATGTGACGTTTTTCCGACATTGCACTAATACAATAATACACAGAACAGACACACAATCACTATTGATACA
>JAGFPH010002588.1:27524-42618 GCA_018207615.1 Philaenus spumarius | reverse complement strand
TATTCTTAGTTTATAGTTTAATTAGCATGTAATATGCCAGTTTCCTACGCACAGGTATTTTCATACCTCTGTAGGAATTACTACTGTATAATAAAAATACGTATGTAATATTCTTACTGGTTCAAATAAATAAATAAATAAATGTCCGCGAAAAATCATTGCCCGAATACAATTTGTGAAAAATGTATGAACTACCGTTGTTGAAATATTATTTAAAGTACAATGACAAAATGGCCGAAAAAGAATACGACTTCCGAATATTATTAGCGGTAATTTTTTAAAACGTCGGCATTAAATATAATGACAAAATGTCCGCAAAAAATACGAAGTTCGAATATTATTGGTGCTAATTTTATAAAACGTCGGCATTAAAACTCAATTTCATATATAACAGCGTGTGTCCGCGAAAAATTAATGCCCGAATATAATTTGTGAAAATTGTATAAACTACCATTGTTGAAATATTATTAAAATATAATGACAAAATGTCCGTAAAAAATACGACGTCCGAATATTATTAGCGGTAATTTTATAAAACGTCGGCATTAAAACGCAATTTTTATACAACAGCGTATGTCCACGAAAATCGACGCCCGAATACAATTTATGAAAATTGTATGAATTACCATTGTTGAAATATTATTAAAAAATAATGACAAAATTTCCGCAAAAGAATAAGACGCCCAAATATTATTAGCGGTAATTTTTTTAAACACAATTTTTATACAACAGCGTATGTCCGCGAAAAATCAATGCCCTAATACAATTTATGAAAATTGTATGAACTACTATTGTTGAAATATTATTTAAAGTACAATGACAAAATGTCCGCGAAAGAATACGAAGTTCGAATATTTATGCGCTAATTTTATAAAACGTCGGCATTAAAACACAATTTTTATACAACAGCGTATGTCCACGAAAAATCGATGCCCGAATACAATTTATGAAAATTGTATGAACTACCATTGTTGAAATATTATTAAAAAATAATGACAAAATTTCCGCAAAAGAATAAGACGCCCAAATATTATTAGCGGTAATTTTTTTAAACGCAATTTTTATACAACAGCGTATGTCCGCGAAAAATCAATGCCCGAATACAATTTATGAAAATTGTATGAACTACTATTGTTGAAATATTATTTAAAGTACAATGACAAAATGTCCGAAAAAGAATACGACGTCCGAATATTATTAGCGGTAATTTTTTAAAACGTCGGCATTAAAACGCAATTTTTATTCAACAGCGTATGTCCGCGAAAAATCAATGCCCGAATACAATTTATGAAAATTGTATGAACTACCATTGTTGAAATATTATTTAAAATACAATGACAAAATATCCGCAAAAGAATACAACGTCCAAATATTATTAACGCTATTTTTTTAAAACGTCAGCATTAAAACGCAATTTAATATACAACAGCGTATATCCGCAAAAAAATCGATGCCTGAATACAATTTATGAAAATTGTATGAACTAACATTGTTAAAATATTATTTAAACTACAATGGCAAATGTCCGCAAAAGAATACGACGTCCGAATATTATTAGCGCTAATTTTATAAAACGCAATACACAACAGCGTACATTCGCGAAAAACATTTGTTCTTCTTTCTATAAAATACCGGCGTTAAAACTTACTTTAAATTACAAAGGCTAAGGTCTGCGAAAAGGTTATTTAGATGACACTTGTAAAATTCGGAAAAGGTGGAATTAAATGTCGCTATTTGCGGGAATTAATAACAAATAAAACAAAGGCACTTCGTCGGGATTCCTACAAAAAAACATAAGTCGCTAGTAACGTAAATCCCGAAAATGTCTTCCCCGAACTAAAAACAAATAGAATTATTATACTTTTGTTACCGATCTATACAATTTGTAACTTTTCTTCGAAGTAGACACCCTAATTCTATAAATAGACACGTTAAGAAACGAATCCATAAGTGGTTGACCTTGAGCCTACTTTACCTTTCTGTGTAACAAATATCCAAGCACGCGCATGAATACAAATAAAACAAAGAAGCGTTTACTTTACAAACGAAAAAATTGCCTAAACATTTTACTAGCGAAAATATCTACACATATCAAAGTAAGAGAGTTTTACATTCTTTCCTACAGATATTTTATTGTTAAATGATTAATTGGGGTTAAGTTTAAATAAAGAGAATGTGATTGCAAATACTGGAGATTACATTCAAAATACGGAGACCTGGCTAGTCTGACAATGATATGAACTGAACTGAATATCTCTCGATATCAGTATTGAGTTTCGGGGGCTATAGATTCTTGTTACCGATATCAAATACAAAGTATCGGTGGTATCGTGAATCGACCCATCCCTAATTTAAATGTTACAATGTTTAAAATAGATTATGCACGTAAATTTATATGGTTTAATAATTCAGTACACATTGAATGTTTTGTTTGTGTTTGGAATCGAGGTACTGTAATTGGCATAGACTTTTGCGATCGATTCTCGCTACCGATTACCGCACTACGAATCAATGGAATCGGTTTTTAGGGAATTGGTATCGACACATTCTTACAACAAACCCTTGTTCTCTTGCCATGGTTACGGCATGTTTGTATGCAACTTTCACATTTTCTACGAAACAGCGCTTGCTCTAGCCGAACTCCCGCGATCGCTTTTACAAAACGAAAATAACACAATAAAATTCCCGGTTACACATCAAAATCACGGCTTTCTCCCGGAATTTTCAAGGTCAAATCATATTCCCGGCTATTTCCCGGTTGGTAGACACCCTGTAATACCAAAGCGCACAGAAACTCATCATGGACGATGGAACTGAATTTATTGTCGGTCCAAATATCACTGGAATATTCACTTTCCCATCTCGCCTGACACTTTAGTTTAGGAAAATTTCTTTTAATTTAGCTAGGAATGCATAAATTAAGATTTATCTGCATATAAGTTGTAGTAACTTTGACTTTTGAATTTTTTGAAAACCTTTCTTAGGGAGCACCTAGGGCCCTAGAGGAAGCTACATACCTAATTTCATTCCAATCCGTTCGGTGGTTCTTTTTTAATAACTTTGACCCCCTTAATTTTGAATTTTTTAAAAACTTGTTTAATGCGACGCACCTCATCTGAATAAATGGTTATAAATACCTTGTTGTACGTCTTAGCGATCCATATTATTAGTGTGACATGTTTCACTGTTGAGAGCCAGGCTGAAGATGTTGTCACCGCCAGTAAAAGGTATTTAATCAAAAATAATTCGACCACGCAGATGAACCGCTGACGCGAGTTGAGCAGATTTCCAAAATTAAGTTTATAGGCATGTTTTAGGGTTTCAACCAACAATTTGGGAAATAGGTCTATTCACGACGGTGCTGAATAGCTGCAAAATGGTTCGCACGCCATTCCGCATATTGGGAGTACTTCAATACACAAAGCATTGCGTACTTCGCACGCCAACCCCACAGTAAAATCCACCACATGGCTTTGAACAGGGTACTTTTATGGTATTTTACGTTTTGATCGATTTCTGGAGAACCAAGCGAGCTATAAGGTCGCGTAAAAAAACAAAATGTGCAGAATAACATCCTATATTTATATTTGTAGAAAAAACATAAAAACAAATTCTCAAAAAAACTCATTTAATATTATTCTTAAATGATAAAAAAAAACATTTGCAATTCGATTACTTAAGTCAAAGGGATGAAATGGGATAACAACCCTTAAAATTAAATCAAGCATTGCCAGGTCCACTAGTAAAATATAGGCTACAATTGCTAGCCTATATTAAAAACTAGCTGGCACAATCCGGCTTTGCACGGATAGACTAATCAAAGTTAAATGTACATTAACAAAAGTTATTAGCTCGAGAAACAAAAAATGTTCAGTAACGAAAGGAAAAAGTTCAACTTTAGGCCTACATAACAAGTAGTAAACATTTTTTGTAAATAATTTTTGATTTGTAGTTTGTATTAATTTAGTGCACTTTATTTTTATAGCACAGGAGTAGCTACCCCATTTAAATATTTTTGTTTGTCGTGATATACTCTAAAAAAAAACCTGGTACTAATATGTGTAAATTGTGAAATTTTTGTAAAATTAGTTGAGTAGTTTTTGAGAATATAGAAAATATAAGTCGATTAATATTTAATTTCATTTAATTGACTTAAGTAATCAAATTGCATATAGTTTTCTATATATCCCTTAAAAATAATATTACATTATATTTTTTATGTACTATCTAGTTAAATTTACTACTAGCCTAACTACTTTTTTGCTAACTAGTCTAATTTTTATTTATTGTATAAGGGTAGCAACCCCATTTCACCCCCTTCAAATTGTGAATCTAAACCTTCCAGGGACCCACTCAAACACACACAACAGATTTCTTCAAAATTAATCCAGTTGTATAGGAGGAGTTCAGTGACATATACTCATGTACAGAAGAGTTATATATATATATATATATATATATATATAAAGATTTATGTAACCCATAAGGTTACGAGCCGTTCCGGGTCTTTATACTCTGTATATATAGAAAAAAAGTGATATTTTGTTCTTTTCCACTAGGCCCTTATTAGACGAGGGTGGCCAGGCCACGCAGCCAGCTGCTCAGATTGTCATCGGGCATTGATTCTTACGGAGGTTATTACACTAGGGTAGCCAGCGACGTCGCTAGACTTTGGCCACCGAGCCCCGTAGCCACTCCAGTATCCAGTGGCTACTCAAGTTGGCGATGCGTTGTAGCATACGGAGCTTATTACACGAGGTCGCCAGGTCTGTGTACATCTCTGTGCTTAGTATACTGTTTCACACAGCGACCTGTTAACAGCTAAGTGTGGACACGCACCTAGTGCAACCGTGGCGAAAGAGGTAGGAGGAAAGAAGAAAAACAAGAAGAGCTGCTGACAAAATTCCAGAAGTCGGTGGAAACAGTGAACACAGATTCATTTGTGAGATAGAAAAAACACCCTTCAATTTGGAGCTGTGCTGTGGATGAATACCGCAGTCATATCATCTCTGTCAGTCGCAGCAAACTGAGCTGTTGAGAGAGACTGGTAACTCAACTGGCCACTCCACCAGCCACTGGTTCGGTAGCCAGTTGCGTCGCCATGTACGTCACATGGCCACCTCGTCTAATAAGGGCCTTAGAATTCTAGGTCAGTATCAAATTTATAAAGTAGACTTCCGCCTGCTTAAACTGACCTAAATCTTGAGTGTTATGCCAATGTCAGGCATTTCTACACTTCCTATTTCCATGTTCTTACAATCTTACATAAAACATTGCTTAATTAACTATTATGTCATACTTGACCTACAATTAAACTAACCACTTCCTAAATATCCGTACCATCGCCCTCATCTGCACTAATACCATTATTTTAAGCTTAGGAGTATTGGTGGCAATGAAAGTAGGTAGACACAAACCCCAATGTAACAATACTAAACTAAACTTACCATTGGAGGTGGCACTGCTTGAAGACTCATAGTGTGGAAGCAAACTGGTCTGAAACATTTTACACATTGTTCAGTACACTTTAAACAGAAAGAACTGTAAATAAGCTGGGTGTAAGTGTGCCCTTAACCCAAGGTACTAGTTATTTGACCCTTGACTGATAGCGTGGGAAACCAGAGACATAGGACGTAGCAATAAAAGGTCTGTCAAACACAAATTATAATGTTTGTCAAAGTAAATGGCAGTATGTCTTGAGGATTTTTAAAGTAATATCTATATACAGTAGGATCTCGGTAATCCGGCCCTATATGGGGATTAGTAAGGCCGGATTACCGAAAATGTCGGAATAGTGGAAGTGAATTAAAAAATTAAGAAATTTAACAATAATCGTTTTAACTATGTACTGTAAAATGAAATTCCGTTAATTATTATGAAAAATAAACTGTGATTTGAAACAGAAAGGTTCAGTGCAGTATGTATTTTAATCGATGAACAAAGTCACTAAATACGCAAAATGAAAATTTAATACCTACTGTACACTTTACATTTACTTAAACAACAGCAAAATGGTTTGAACTGCTTTTCTGCTTCTTTGCATTAAAGGAAATATTTTATTTTATTTTTTCCGCTTACACACTTCCTCAGCAAGGGATATTTAATTAAATTACAAGTGAAAAAACATAGACCAAGACCGGGAATTGAACCCGGGACCTTCACGTTACCAATATGTCGGAAGCTGAAACTCCGCTTTCTTCCGCCCAAGTTATTGCAGTTGCGTAGGCACAGAGCGCCGAGTCCTTGTTTACTGTGTGTGCGGCAGCCAGCTCACAACACGGCCTTCAGTTAACTCACTCGCAACAATCACAATGTATTCAACTTCCCGTAGCAGACGCCGACGTATTACTGTACTGTTGTCGTGGAGACTCACGTCTAGACATATTTTAGAAATTATGTCTAGAAATTTACTGACTAATCGGCGGAAACACAGCGCCGGACTATTGAACGGCCGGATTATAGAGACTGTACTGTATATAAAAGCCAAATCCACTGACTCACTGATCACGACATTCTCAAAAACTACTGAACGGATCGGAACGAAATTTGGTATGTAGCTTCCTCTAGGGCCATAGGTGCTCACTAAGAAAGGTTTTAAAAAAATTCAAAATTTTAGGGGGATTTGGGGGGGTCAAAGTTACTAAATCACGATTTATCCAAAACTACTGAACGGATTTTAACGAAATTTGGTATGTAGCTTCCTCTAGGGCCATAGATGCTCTCTTAAGAAAGGTTTTCAAAAAATTCGAAATTTTAGGGGAGTTTAAGAGGGTCAAATTTACTAAAAAAAAAACCACCGAACGGATTGGAATGAAATTTAGTATGTAGCTTCCTCTAGGGCCCTAGGTGCTCGCTAAGAAAGGGTTTAAAAAAATTCAAAATTTTAGGGGAGGTTTGGGCCGGTCAAAGTTACTAAAAATCCCCATAAGAAATACATAGTAAAATTTATATTTATTGATATAATATATTTTTGGTTAATATACATTCAACTTTGATTTGTCTATCCGTGCAAAGCCGGATCGGGCCAGCTAGTCTACATGATAAAAACTTTAACTATAGATTTAATCAGTTTCACATAAAAACAAACAAACTCCTTTTGACTGTGCAACAGACATTTCTCTAGACATGAATTTTTTTTAATAATGGCGAATATCTAGGAAATAAAGCGTTTTAGGGCCCATGTTTATATGAACTTTTTTCTTGTTGTTAGCTATAGAACGAGCTACCGAGACATTGCCACATAGTTCTGGATCACCCTGTATATCGTAAACAAACCGAGCAGGCTGACCTTTGTTCCCATTCAATTCATACATATTTTCCCGCAAAATAATTATTTTTTCCTTTTTCCCAAAATTTTCCCAGCCCAGCCTCAATTTTCTGCGAACCTCGTTCGGGCGTTCGGACCAATTCCTGCATCCCTGGTGCAATAAACTCAACCGTTTTCAAATCCTGAATTTACAGAAATCCACTATTCACTCAGAGCTATGAAAATAGTTCCACAATCACCCAAATAAATAGCAAATTAAGAAAAAAAGTATTAAAATTGCTTCTGTCGAAGTTGTTACATGTCGTTGAATATAATATTCTTAAAAAGCATAACGACGGGCAATGTTAACCGTTCAAAGATTTCCCAGCATGCCAAAGCCAACAACCTCGCTCCCTTTGGGATGAGGGGTTCAAGCTACTAATAGAGCTTGACTGGAGAAAGAGGCAGCCATAATGCCGGTGAATTAAAACTGTATTTCATAGCCAAGTTCTTACCATATCTGCTATTTATTTCCCACTAACCCTTTCCACTCGAGTGTCAAATATTTCTTTTATTGCTTAACAACAGTATTATGTAGATCAAAACTAGTAAGAAAAGCTTTTTTCAATACTGATTGGTAATATTGGAATCACTCAGGTTCGAAACAAAAGTTCTGTCGCCACTAACGTCATTTTGTAACAAAACTGTCGTCGTCTTCGTTCATTTTATTTCACAACAATCATTATTATTATAAAAAGAACAATATTCAAAAATAAACTGTGAAATTACACATGATAACCTAGTACAACAAAACTAAACAACGCGTAAGCACACTAAAACACTGCGTAGTAAGTAGGAACCAAACAATGGCGAGAGCAGACAGCTGTTTACAGAGCGGCCAAAGACGGCAAACATTATATTTTCTAAGATTTATTTACCACAGAAACTGAACTCAAATGGTCTTAAAAAAAACTCCACACATCTCAAACTTCAACAACAGCGGTCATCAAAGTAACTACGTCCGTTCAAATGCAATTAAAGAACGTTGTCATAGCGAGTTCGGGGCTCGCCCGACGTAGGAGTTCGTGCGGGGCTGCCCCGACACTCGAGTGGAAAGGGTTAACACGGGTTGCGGTAGGAGTCAACAAATAGAAAATGTAATACGTAATGAAAAAAAGGGTTATTAATTGGTAATGACAAATATAAAATATGAGTAACTAAAAAGCGTTATCAAATTGGTTGCTAACACCCTAGGCTATATCTAAGACTATACGATTACAGAAACAAAAATTACTAATGAAAAACGTGATCTACTTACATCTGGCATCTCACTAAGCTCCAAAGGATCACGTTCATTTAATATAGTCTCAGACCTACGCAAAAACAAAAATTTTATTTAATCACACTTTGTAAAAAAAAAAATGTTAATAGACATATTCCAAAATAGAAAACAATAACAATTTATCTTCACACAGAAGTAAAACTGAAGAAGTTATACAAAACCACTGGATTACGCAGGCCACAATAAAGTTTAATTTTAAACAAGACATTAAGATTTTTGATTTATCAGCCAGAAATAAAAAAATCTGGTTAGCAGCTCATTCCTCAGAATCAAAATCAATGAAATCAGATCATGAAATTTCCAACACAGTTTTTTACTTTGAATTTTTAATTTCATTATTATTGCAACACTGTATTGTAGGCTATTGTGTCTGTTGAATAAAAAGTAAGCAAAAGCTATAACTTAAAACATATAACAGATTTTAAGCTTTGGCTAAAATTTGTCAGCTTTTGATAACTAGCCTTAGCTAAAGGTTATTCACCTCACTTTAACCAAGTGCTAAGACTAAAAGCTTTGACTTAATAGTGAAATCTAAAGCTAAGACTAAATGGTAAAAGTTTTTGCTTATTTTTTATTCAACAGACACATTATGTTAACAGTGATATATAACTCTGTTGGATTAAATACTTTATACAAGAGGGATTCATGCAACAGAAGCTAAATGCTTAATGTGTTTCACGCTAAACTGCTATTTGAATTTTGAGTGAAGGACCCCTTGTGCTAAAGTAAGGTTATCTTTGTTCAGAACTTTAGGCTATTTTTATTCTTTCATTTCTGTTGCCATAGGTCAGCCGAGGGTCGAATAGTAAACTTGCGCCGAAACTGTAATACCCTACGCACTTTATAATTTGTGAATTATATCTCAGATAAAATTAGGCCTCATTTTCTGCAAGTTTTGGAATTGTGTTTTCGTGATCTAGGTTAAATGACTGAAGTTTAGAATAAGCCTTCTTACCTTATTCTTTAAACTTTAAAAGAGATTTTTGCCCTACTTAATAAAAAAAGTATATATTACATTTTTGTATATTTATAACAAGATAAGGCCTCTTTTTGGCCTTTTTGCAAACATATTTGTGCAAACAAAATCAATATACAAAAATGTTCTCTATAATTTTCTGAACACGAAAATGTACGTCAAACTTTGTCGGTTTCTCGGAAATTAAAGACAGGAGAAGATGTTTATTTTCCTTGCTCCATCGTTTCCCCAATTCCTTCCGACTTCCGAATTCTTTTCTTGGATTCAAAATTATTATTTTCCAACGCAAAGTAACAGGTAAAACACAATTATAACAAAGAACCTGTTCTTGATTCAAACTGAAAACCTCAAATTACCTTCCCCAAGAGTTTAAGACGTTAACACTGGTTTATAGCAGACCCCAGACCATGCTAAAGTCGAGTGTGCTATCGACTCTAAATAGCACACTTCTGTCAAACGAGTTTCTCGATTTTAACACACTTAACACGTTTAACGTACTTAGCACAGGTTGCATGAATCCCCCTACAATAAGTGATTTGTAGTAGCATTTTTAAATAAATAAAACAACTAAAATAAACTATACAAGTATAAAATACCAACTCAATCAGTCAAAGTTTCTTAAAGTATATAAATTACTTAGTAAAAAAAAACAAAATGGCGGTTAGCTTGTAAAAGAAGCGTTTCGGACATATGTTTACAGAAAATTTTTTCTTTATTTTACCCCATAATGCGCATTACAGAAATGTCCAGTTTATTGACTTTTAACAATCTTAATCTAAGTTTTAGAATAATAAACCTACCATTCACAATTTATCTCTTCTTGTTTAAATTCCATGTTATCGTTTATCTGGGTACTATCTGAATCTTCTTGTTTCATTTTATTTTCTTCTTTAATCCAATCTACTACAAAAAAACTTTGGCTATCTACCAGGTCAACACCATTTTCCACTTGTTCAATTTCTTCTTTAACACTCTCCAGAGAATAACTTTGGTCTTCTATTAGTTCAAAGCACACTTCATCTTCCTCCTTTATTTCTTGTTTGAATACCATCTCTTTTGGATCGGATTCCATGATTGCAACCTGCAACCAGATTAAGCCTTAAAGTTCAAGGATAAACATAAATTTTAAAACTTGGTTATTACATTAAATACTGGTAGGCCTATTTTTCGTTTTTAGCATTTTGTAGTGGCGATGCAACCGGGAATAACGAACTTATGATAAGGAGGCTTAGCCTATTTTAAATTTTAGTCACAATAACATACGTAATAAATTAATAATTATAATATACAAAAATAACAACCTTACCTATTTCCGCTTGGTCTTTAGCACTTTTGATAGTTTTTTTTCTCTTTTTTTTTCTAGTTTGCAAAAAGGCAGGCTTGGAATCTATCCATGAAGCCTCGCACTACTCTGTTTATTAATTTATTTTTTCCTTGGTAATTTCTGTATTATCTTAACTTTTTTTTTTCTTCCTGTGGTTACCTTTTTAATTATTTTATAGTACTTTGTATCATTTACTACTTTTTTGTGTTTTGCGCTACATTACTCTATTTATAGAAGATAAAAATTGGTTTATTTCTTTATATATTTCTGGATTTTTTTCGCCTAGTATTTTTTTTAATTCAAAAGAGTTTACGTTTGTGTTATATTTTATTAATTTAAATTGTTGTTGTCTTGTGATATTGTATTTAGGGCATTCCAATATTACATGTTCCAAAGTTTCTGTCTTGCCCATGTTACAATTTAAACATAAGGGGATAAAATATTGTTTTATCATGTGAAGTCGGCTATTGACATTTGCGTGTCCTATTCTGAGTCTACATATATTTATTATTTCCCACCTACTCATCTTGCTGTCTCTAAACCATGGTATTGTAGTATAGTCTATTTGAACACTTTTATACCAATTTGCTTTATTTGATTCTGATAGGTATTTTGCAAGGTTATTTTTGTATAAGTTTTTTCGATATGACATAAAATCCTCTACAGGTATTTGTAACTCAGTAGTTGATTGCCCATTAGATATTGCTTCTTTTGCTAGTTCATCAACAGTTTCGTTGTGTTCAATACCCGAGTGACCTGGCACCCATTGGAAAGTTATTTTTTTATTATAATATGATGTTGCTAGTTGGAAAATATTTACTATTATACCCTTTTCATTTTCTCCATTATTACAGTTTTCTAAAGCTCTTATTGCTGATTGTGAATAAGTGCAAATTACTATTTCTGTTTCAACTATGTTTTGGATGTATTCCACTGCTTTGTAGATTGCATATGTTTCTGCTGTATAACTTGACATTTTTTTATTTATTACGAATTTGAATTTTACCTTGTGTTTTGGTCTATAGAAAGCCGCTCCCGTGCCTTCTGAATTTTTTGAACCGTCAGTGTATATTAATATTGCCGTTCTGTAATAAGTGTTGATATAATTTTTAAAGCATTTTTGTAGTTGAATACCTGCTGTTGTTTTTTTATTAACATTTTCTTCGTCTATATTTGTATTGAATATTAAATTAGTTTTCATAGTTTGTATCGGTTCCTTGAGATCCCAGTATTGAGTGAATTCTATCTTGGATTTATTATGATACGAGTTTTCCTCGTTGCAAATGTTAAACGCTTGGATATAGGGATAATGGTTTCTTTTTTTTGACCAGTAGGGTTTAAAATCTACTAAAAAATTTAGGTGGATTATTTTATTATATACTGGATACGTGTTATTACACATTATTTTGTAAATAAATTTTTCAGTCAACATTTTCTGTCTTATTTCTAAGGGTATTATTGCGCATTCTGTTTGTATTGCAAGTATGGGAGATGTTCTGAAAGCACCTATTGCAATTCTCATAGCCTGATTTTGTATTATATTTAGTTTGTTAAATATGTTATTGGTTGTTTCTCCAAATAAGAAGCAACAATAATCTAATTTTGCTCTAATTATGCTTTTATATATTTGAATTATGAAGTCTGGATGGGCCCCAAATCTAGCACATGCTAGGATTTTTAAGATATTTATGTCTTTTGTGCATTGTTTATATGTGTTTTGAATGAAAGATCTTTATCTAGGGTAATTCCCATGAGTTTAATATTATTCACCGTTGATATTTTTTGATTTTCAATATAATATGTTCTATTATTATGGTCCGTTATTTTTTTCCGAGTAAAATTTATTATTTTACTTTTACTTGTGTTGATTTCTAAGTATAGGGCATTTAGTGTCTGGCATACTTGTGTTAAAGATTTTTGTATATTTAGTTGTGCTATATCATATTGTTTATTAGATGTATATAACGCTATGTCATCCGCATACTGTAAGGAGTATACTTGAGTTGGCATGTTATTATTAATTTCCGCAATATATATTGCAAATAGTAGTGGACTCAGAACACTACCTTGGGGTAAGCCTCTACTGGTGGATCTAGCAATTCTATAGTCTGGAAATATTATATTCAGTTGCCTATCGCTAAGAAATTTGGCGCAATGTTTAATGAATTTGGCTGGTATTCCATATTTGTACATTTTTCCAAGTAGTACCGGTGTATATATACTTTGTCATAAGCTCTCGATATATCCAGGGATGCTAGAATAGTGTTTTCATTGTTTGTTAATGCGATTTTAATGTCTGTTACTAAACTCAGTATGTAGTCTGCACATCCTCGTTTTTTCCTAAATCCATATTGTGTTTCTGGGATGATTTCTAATTTGTATATTAACCATTCAAGTCTGTTTTTAACCATAGTGTTAAAAATTTTTATAAAAACTGGAATTAGGGAAATGGGTCTATACGAGCTTTCGTCCATTTTACATTTATCTGGTTTTAATAAACCAATTATTCGAAACTGTTTCCATTTACGAGGAATTTCTACCTTATCATTCCATATTTCGTTAAATATAGAAAGAATAATGTCTAGGGCTTTTGGGAGTAGATTTTTAATCATACTATATGTTATACCGTCTAGTCCTGGTGCTGTATATTTTTTCTTTGATTTGATAGCTGTACTTAATTCTTTAATATTGAAATCTTCCTCTAGATAGTGGTTTGTATCTTTTATTATCGGAATATTCAATTCAGATTGTTGGGGAACATAATCTGGTATTATATATTTCATAAACCTGTTCCCTAGCTCATTATTACTACAAATTTCGGAGGGGTTGTTTGTATTTTTATTTGATTTGAGTTTGTTTACTATTTTCCAGGCATAGTTACTATTATTTTTTATATCAATTTTTTTACATAGATCTATCCATCCCTGTTTTTTAGCTAAACAGATTGTTTCTGTTGCTTTTAACTGTGCTATTTGATAATTTCTATAATTTATTGCACTCATCTCCTGTCTAATTTTTTTAAAAGTTAGTCTTCTATAGGCTACTGCGTGTGAACATTTCTCATTCCACCATGTTTTGGGGTGAAAGTTATTGTTATTTAAATTATTTGAGTTCCTATTTGGAGGGATAGCTATTTCTATTGCTTTATATAATATCATATAGTTGGTGTATTCGGTCTGGAGATGCTATTTCAGGTAGCATATCTTTATTGTTGTTTATTTTGTTTTTATAGAGCTACCAGTTTGCTTTTTTAATATTTTTTGTATTTATATTGTTTATACCGTTTGAGTTTATTCCTTTATTTTGACTGTAATTTGACATTTTAATATTAAACCTTATTATTATTGGGAAGTGGTTGCTTCCCATTGCATCTTTTTTTACTTCCCATTTTTGTAACTTATAGAACATTTTAGCTGAAATAAATGTTAGGTCTATTACTGATTGTCGATGATATAAATTTGGGACTGTTGTGTATTCATTATTATTGGCTAAAATAAATGTTGAATCACTGTAATTTTTATATATAATATTACCTCTGCTATTTGCTTTAAAACAGTTCCAGAAAGGGTGATGAGCGTTGAAGTCACCACAAATTATGGTGTTGCCTTTGTCTTTAGAAAATATTTCTTTGTGCCAAAAATTGTTACTTATCTTTTCCTTTGTGCAGTATAAGTTATATAAGTTTATTGGAATTTCCAAATTGTCAATTGACATGCCTAGCAGTTGTACTGTATCTGTGTTGAGTTTATATATAATTTTACACGATATAGATTTGTGTGTTACGAAGGCAACTCCCCCATACCCATCTGTTCTGTCTAGTCTAAATATATTGTAATTGTCATCTTTCAGATTATCCTGGTCTATTAGCCAGGTTTCTTGTATTATTCCTATGTGTATTTTTTGAATTTTAAATGTATTCATGATTTCAAGCCACTTTTGTTTGAGTGACCTGGCATTCAATTGGAATATGTTAAGATTAGACCTTTCCATTTTTGTTTAATGTTCAAAGTTTTATATTGCATTATTTAGCTTATTATTATGTTGATTTAGCATTTTGCATAGGCCCTTTTGTTTTAGTCATATCTTTACTGTATTGTTTAATGAATTCTTCTAGAATATCATCTATCTTTTTTTTGGTAAAAATCCCAGTTATTTCTCATTGAATTTTCGCTCTAAGTTCGTTAAATTTTTGATCTAATAAAGTTT
>JAGFPH010002588.1:12733-27424 GCA_018207615.1 Philaenus spumarius | reverse complement strand
TTCCCATGAAAGAACAAAGTCAAAATTGTCAATAAACTGAAACTCTAGTATGAATATGAACTTTACTAGGCTAGCGGTGTGAAGCTAGCAATAACTGGAACAATCCAGCAATAACCACTAGTGGGAGCAAATACCGCCCGCATAGCAGATCCACAATACCATACAGCATGACTTCAGCAGTAGACACACGTATTTAATCTTAATAATTGTTATACTTTATTATTAATTATTAATACTGTAGCTTGTTGAGTTCAGCCGCACTGATCGGTGTCCAATGAATGTGATGAATGTTATAGAAACAATTATTATTGCACACATGATTGGTTGCCATAGCAACCAATGACTGTTTATAGTTTATTAGATTTCATTATATGTAGGCCTATTTTATTCTGAAGATCAGTTTCTGTAGGTATAGTTTAAAGTTAATAAAAGCCTTATATACTTAAAAGGTTCTAAGTCTTTTATTCATCCACAACACTACAAATTTATTTATTTTAAGTTAATGGAGAAATATCTAAAACCATCCAGATTTGATGTAAATCCATATTCAGCCACAGCCTCTAAAGAATGGGATCATTGGTTATGTACTTTTACAAATTTTCTTCAGGCATTAGAATATACAAATGACTGTGATAAAATCAAGATACTAATAAACTTTTTATCACATGAAATATATGAATTTATAAGTGAATGTAATACTTTTGAAGAAGCTGTATCAATTCTAAATAGAATTTATAAGAAAAAGAAAAATGAAATATTTTCCAGGTACCAACTACCGGTATCTACTCGAAAGCAACATACAGGTGAGTCAATCTTACAATATGTACAGACTCTGCGATTAATGAGTAAAGATTGTGAATTTAAAAGTGTCGCCATTGCGGAACACAGGGATCAGTATGTCCGTGATGCTTTTATCAGTGGACTTTTATCTCCACACATTCGACAGCGTATATTGGAGAGTAATATTACTACATTAGAGGATGCTATTAAACAAGCAGAATCTCTAGAAACTGCCTCTTTTCAATCAGAACAGTATATTCAGTGTCCAACTTACAGTACAGCTAGTTCTACATTAACAGACATAAGTAATTCTAATAACTATAAACCTAATACTGCATTAAAAGTCGGTCCTACTCCTATACTAGAATCAAGCCAAATAAATGGTTCACAGACTTCTAATGAATTATTAACTGCTTCTATTCTTAAATATTTGAATAAATGTTACTTCTGTGGATATAACAAGCATCCTAGAGTCAAGTGCCCAGCTAGAGAAGCTGTTTGCAGTAAGTGTAATAAGATAGGCCACTATGCCCAGGTGTGTAAATCTAGCACAAATAAGTCTATTCAAGATACTATAAACAAAAAGATAGCGTCTTCGATAATAGCCTCAATTGACGGCTTACCACTAGCTAAAGCTTTAGTTAAAGGCTATATTAATAATATTCCTGCTACATGCCTGATAGATACGGGAAGTTCTTGTAGTTATATAAATAAGAATTTTGCTAAAATTCATGTTAAAATATATCCAGAAATAGGCCGTGTATCAATGGCCTCAACATCCATGACTTCTCAGCTTGAGGGCTATATACTAGCTGATCTTAGACTGGCTAAACATGACTATCCGAACCTTAAACTTTCTGTTCTTAATGAGTTGTGTGCTGATGTTCTCATAGGACATGACGTAATGAAATTGCATTCTAAGATCGATATGTTATTTGGTGGCAAGCGTGAAACTCTTCAAATTTGCAATGCAGCCCCAGCTCTTGTGCAGTCTCATAAGTTGTTTGGCAATCTATCCCCAGACTGTAAACCTATAGCTACTAGATCCAGGCGGTATTCCGAAGAAGACACCCAGTTCATCAAATTAGAAATTTCTAAACTGCTGTCAGAAGAAATTATAACAGACAGTATATCTCCATGGCGTGCACAAGTACTAGTGACTAGAAACGGTAATCGTAAAAGCAGGCTAGTTATTGATTATTCTCAAACTATAAATAAGTTAGTATACTTTGCTTGATGCATATCCTTTACCAGATGTAGATAGTGTAGTAAGAAAGGTTGCTAATTATACAGTATTTAGTTCTATTGATTTGAAAGATGCTTATCACCAAATCCCTATATTACCAGAGGAGAGGCACTTTACGGCTTTTGAAGCTTGTGGTAAATTATATGAATTTACTAGAATTCCTTTTGGCGTTACTAATGGAGTGGCTTGTTTCCAACGAGTGATGGACAAAATAATCCATGATGAAGGACTTAACGGAGTCATAGCTTACCTTGATGATATTACTGTGTGCGGAACATCAAATTCAGATCATGACCAAAATCTGTCAAAGTTTCTTTCCTGTGTACAAAAATATGGGCTAGTTATAAACCACAAGAAAAGTATATATTCGAGGAAAATTATAAAACTTCTTGGACATTTGGTAAGTCATCAAGTAATTAAGCCTGATCCTGATCGTTTGAAACCATTGCTTGAACTGCCACCCCCTGTAAGCTCTAAATCATTAAAACGGGTTATGATAGGTTTCTTTGCCTACTATGCAAAATGGATTCCCAGGTTTTCATGTAAAATTCAAAATCTAATCAATAGTAAGTCTTTTCCACTATCTCAGAAAGCGTTAAACGATTTTGAAAATTTAAAGAAAGACATAGCAAATGCTACAATCACTACTATATCGGGTGATCGCCCCCTGACCGTCGAAACCGATGCTTCAAACTTTGCCCTGTCTGCTATATTAAGTCAAGATAATAGACCAGTAGCGTTTTTCTCCCGTACTCTTTCAAAAGCAGAGAAGTCCCATTCTGCTATAGAAAAGGAGGCTTCAGCCATAATGGAGTCGCTTAGGAAGTGGAAAATGTTTTTAATAGGGAAATCATTTAAGTTGATCACAGATCAACAGGCACTTTCTTATATCTTCAACAAGAGACTATCTAGTAAGATAAAAAATGATAAGGTTGCGAGATGGCAAATCGAACTAGCTCCGTACGATTTTGATATCATATATAGACCAGGAATAGAAAATATCAAGGCTGATACTTTATCTTCAGTTTGTGGAGCTGTGGATAGTCGCAACAAGCTCTTTGAAATTCACCAGGCTCTCTGCCACCCTGGAATAACCAGAATGCTCCACTGGATAAGGTAAAAAAACTTGCCTTATTCAGTTGAAGACATAAAACAAATGACATCCCGGTGTGGTATATGCTCATTGGTAAAACCTAGATTCTGTAAATACCAAGGTCAGCTTATCAAAGCTACGGCACCTATGGAAAGGTTAAACATAGACTTTAAAGGAACGCTCCCCACTAAAACTAAAAATAGATATATGTTAATAATCATCGATGAATTTTCAAAATTTCCCTTTGTCTTTCCTTGCCAGGATATAAGTTCAGCTACTGACATTAACTGTTTGACCAAACTATTCTTTTTAACTGGGTTACCTGCTTTCATACACTCAGATCGAGGCTCTTCATTTATGTCTTATGATATCACATCTTTCCTCAATTCTCTTGGTGTCGCTACTAGTCGCTCAACTCCATACAACCCGAGAGGGAATGGACAAGTGGAACGGTACAATGGCATTATCTGGAGGACCATCAACCTAACCCTTAAAAGTAGAGACCTACCAGTTACGAAATGGGTAACAGTTTTAGACGATGCTTTACATGCCATTTGGTCACTTTTGTGTACCGCCACTAATTGCACCCCTCATGGAAGGTTCTTTTCTTATCACCGGAGATCAGCAAATGGAACTACACTACCTGAATGGCTTTTGAACCCTGGTCCAGTTCTTGTTAAGAACAACTCAAGATTGAGTAAATACGATGATCTCGTTGAAGAAGCAGAGTTACTCCAAGCAAACCCTGATTACGCATGGATAAAAAGAAAAGATGGCACTGAAACTAGCGTGTCCTTGAGACAAATTGCTCCAAGAGGTAACTTAGTTCAAAATGAAGAATCAACACCTAGCTCACAAGATACTCCACTACCTCACTCCATGACAATCCCTACAACTACCTCTGATTCACCCTCAACGTTTTTAAGATTTCAAGAAAATTATCCACCGTCAAGAGAAAGTCAGAGTTCTATTAACTCACAAAACCAACATCAAATTGAATCAGAAAATGAAAACTTCGAAAGACCCAAAAGAACCAGAAAACTTCCAAAATATTTAGGGGACTATGTTTTGTGAATAACTTTCTTTTGGGAGGGGAGAATGTGATGAATGTTATAGAAACAATTATTATTGCAACCAATGACTGTTTATAGTTTGTTAGATTTCATTATAATATGTAGGCCTATTTTATTCTGAAGATCAGTTTCTGTAGGTATAGTTTAAAGTTAATAACATCCTTATATACTTAAAAGGTTCTAAGTCTTTTATTCATCCACAACACTACACACCGGTGGGAATCGTTGTCCCAGAACGCAAACTGATCTGACATCGGTTGACTGAAATAGCAGACGATTACTTCCGCTCTGATCAGTGATCTGCTCACCGTAACTAAACTACGGTGGATTGGTCACCGTAAGCTGATCAGTTTTGTCAGGCGCGGTAAAATTAAAATATAAGACTTTAGGAGTGTTCAATACGATGTTCATGGAACAATCTGTTCATAACGGATAGCAATGAAGTTCATAAAAGGATAGTAGAAGGTAATTGAAAAACTAACGTTTTATTAAATTTGATGGTGTTTATTTTTGTTAATGCTCAAACATAATAATATAATTAAGTACCGTATATAATTTAAGAAAAGACTGATTATTGTGTGTAATATTTGTATTTATTTACTTATATCCTATGACTTATTATTAATAATTAGGTTTTTTTTCGTTATTTGTTTAATCCACAAGAGAACACTTTAAAATTATTAATACAGTAAATACATAAATAATGTAGGAAAGTACGTTTTTATGTTTCGAACTACTGTATCCAAATATATATATATATACCAATGTGCTAAAGTCAAAACATAACATATAATTAATTGTAAAACAAGTTTTTACACATAAAAGATGGTTTTCAAAATAACCAACCTTCATTGCGGGCCCTATTGTCTCTGTGTGCAAATAAATCGTACGAACGTATTCAAAGTAAAAACTGGTATACCAAAATAAGAAATAAATTTAAAATGTTATATTTATCACGATAGCATTTACAGTTATACCAACTCGATCCATTTTTGTTTTCTTACAAATAAAATATGCTTCCACTTGCACTTACTACAGCTAATTTAAATGCCTGCCTTGGCCTCTCACCGGTGTATTTGTATAGCCTGTTCAGCCGCACTCATCTATGATCACTTAAACGCTACGTCATCTGTCACCGGTCTGGTTGATCAGAAATTTACCGATCAGTGCAGATGAACTCGTAAAGCCTGCAGAACCAGTGTTTCCACTTGACGGAAAATAGAAAATAATATCCCACGCAGAGTCGCGAAATATCCTACATTCCTTCATGACTTATCCCACAAAATATCCCTCACTTTCCCGCTATTTTTCTTAAATATTGCAACTGGGTTAGTCTCAAAACATAATCATACAACTAAATTAATAACGTTTTTACATTAAAACCTAACAAAATAATTCATTCAAAAAGTAATTGAGATAGAAGAGGAAGATTCATTTTAAAAACCTATGGTTACAATCATAAGGGCAGCTTATAAAATTTTTAAAATAATTATAAGATAACAACAAGGCCTGATTTATATTTGAAATTCAAAAATCATACTTGTACTGAAAAAAGTTGTTTTCCTGAAACTTGTATAGTAGTCAGACATAAGTAAACAGAATATTCAAACCCTAACATTTACCATATTTAGTACCATTTATTACAAATCTCAGGCTTGGAACAAAAAATGTTGGGAAGAAAAAGAGACTAAAATGTCAAAGTAAAAAGTGTTTATTGTTTTAATAACAATAATACATAGTAATATTATCAATGAATACTGACACAACATTGATAATACAGATATATACCTCAGCCTTTGTCTTTGTAGTACATTGTAATAAAATAGTACAAGCTCAGGTTAACTGCAAAACTTAACCTTTTCAGTGGCGGCCTTGGCGGATTTAGATCAACATAGGGTCACATTACCAAAATGATTATTTACTTGTCCTAAAAATCAAGGAATCAAATGTTTAGTATATTTTTCCTGTTTTTTTTTTAGTAAATATATATATACTTTAGTAAAATTATGCAAAACTAGTCATATCCCGTCAGCGAGCCAACCACCGTTTGCTTTACTTCCGCCCTCCTACCCTCAAACCACAGATATGATTAGATATCTGGACTCCCTAGCCTAGATTCGAACCCGGCATCTTCTGATCAGGAAGACACAACGTTATCCACTAGGCTACGGCTTGATTAAAGAAAACTGACAAATTAACAATATTTCTGTATGGTTTGTATTCGTGATACGTTTATAATAGCACAAACATATATACGGGCGTGCCACTGAAAAGGTTAACAGACATCATTGGCTGCGGTTCGGATTCCACGTAAAACTATAGGTCCCTATATTTAAATTATTAGTGAAGCGACACACATTTTTTAAGGAAACGCAAAATTTGTCTCGTCTTACTGTTAAAAGTCACACCGAGACAGAATACTGAATTTTGTCTCTGTGAACAAATCTTTGTATCTGTACGGAAATTATTTATCATAATTTTACAACCGTCCTGGAGGTGCTGCTATCTATATTTAAATTATTAACTGATATCAATTTCATCTGTAAGGTCACAGATAACAGAACTATTTTTCGAGTTATTCAGCTTTTAATGGTTTTCAGTGTTTCCAAAAAAATATCAGTGTTATTGAAAAACTACAAACACAAATTTATTCTCTATAGCATTATGTATATTTTGAAATCAGGGAAACAAATTTTCCATCCGAAAATGTTTTTGTTGAAATATGTACATTTATACAATTTTTTTCTGAAAAACTATATGAGGTATTGAAAATGTGAAAGTGTCCATTAAAATGTAGACTTTTATCTACAATAAAAAAATTATTTCATAAATTTCCTTTTGTATAAGCACCGAGTTATACAACTTTGAAAAAATGCTTACATTGATTAACAGTTTTACTTAAAAGCCCAAAACTCCCAGTGCAATTAATATTTTCGAATACTTTTTGATACGTATTAATTCTACTGTAACAATTCAATATTTCCTTAATTATAAAAATAACAACCCAAAGAAAACTGTAAATACATAAATATTAGAGCAAGAGAGATAGAAAACCAACTACGAACTTCCATTCATTCATAACGTATCAAAGTCAACACGCCTGACATCTAGCGGTACTAAATACAACGAATATTCACAACTAAATTACGACTTTCAACTTGATTTTATTAAATTTAACTTACTTAACGAACCTTTTAACCCTTACTTCCTATATCAAAACTATTCAAAATTAAATCATTCATCCAGGAAAATTATAATATTTATGAAATACGGAAGCAGACGACGAAACTTTACTTTTAAAGTCAATAAGAAATAGACCGATAGGCCTATAAGATCAAGCGGAAGGCGGCAGAATAATTTCGATAACATGTAATATACCTTCTTATTAGAAAATTAATTAGAACCAACGAAAAGAACCAACCTTTTCACATCTTAAATGTCTTTGTTCGAAATTTAAAATATGCACCGCTACGCCAGTAAAAATACAAAAACCCAACCACAACAGATCAAAATATAAGAACAGTTGATTGGTTCATACATATTATTATATGTTCATAATATTATTAAAATATTGTTAGATAAGGTCGGCAAACAGTCTACCTTATAAAATATACTTGAAAACAACACAAACTGGACATTGTCTGAGGAAGAAAATAGAAGTCATCAGACACTGGATGCTTGTAGTAGTAAATATTAATACATTGTGTAATAAAACGCAAAACAAAAATTGGTTAGATGTGTACCACTTCAAAATAACTTTTTAAAAGAGAACTTGGTTTTCCTTAAATATAAACAAGGAGAGCACCAACCCTTTCCTTCATCCATTTACATTTTTATACAATCTTGTGCACAAAATAAAAGTGTAGGTTTAATCAAAGATAAGATGGTGAATAAAAAAAACACTGTTAAATGTCTACAATATAACGGAAAATAGAAACCTAACCAGTACTGCTCCTAAACAAAACCATAACCTAAATATTAGGGAATAAATCAGCTGTTAATGGAAATGCCACAGAGAGCCTACATGCCAGTTTAGAGGAAACAGATTTTTTACCGTGAAAATCTTCCATCGGCTAACGTATGTATTTAAATAGAGAAATACTACTAAAAAAATACATGTAGAGCATGGAATTATTTGTATATGTCGGTATTTTCTCTCAAAAGTAGTACGTAATAGGCCTAGAAAGGATTTACATAATTTTGTATATGTGTGGAATCAAAAGTTACCTCGAATAAATAAATTAAGTTAAAACCTTTTCATCAGTGTGCACATCATATGATGCAACACGTAATACTTCCATTTTAAGTGAGCACATCAATAGAGTTTTTTTAATACAAATTTCTTCAGTGAACACATCATTGGTTTGAAACCTATCTGACCTGTGCTGCTATCTAGTAACATGTGTCTGAATTTTTAGTAGCATCCACATACCTATTCCTAACTGAGTAGACAGCTGTTTATATAGAAGTCATCATATGATGTACTTACTTTCAGCCTATTGCTAACTTTGTTGTCTATGTAGAGTTTGTTCTGAAATGTTTATTGGAAACATAATGCAATGTAATTAGTTTACTTAAGTTATTATTTACAAAATGTCCCTCAAAAGAAGTAATATAATAATGACAATCAATTACTAGAATATAATATTATGAATATAAACATACATAAGAACAAATAAAAAGCCGAATTATTATTGAATACCTTTTTCACATCATATGATGTGCTTACTTTTGTACCTTACTTTTATAATATTTTTTTAAAAAAAGGTTATTTTAAAATTTTGCAAAAACAACAGTTTTTTTATATAAAGATACAAAAGAAAAGCAACCATTTGAATTTTTTGAAAAACCTAAGAAACTCACTTTTTTAGTTTCAAGCAGTGGGAAAGACTCACTGATGAAAGGGTTAAGCCTGTCATATTAAACTTTGAAGATAAAAACTTTACAAACCATTTCTATAGAGGTAAAATTTGTTTGTATGTAGGGGGTAATCTCTGGAACTACCCCAATTATTGAACCAATTGAAAAAATAGTTTTACTAATAAAAAGCTACACTATCCCCGAGTAACATAGGCTATAATTCATTTAGATAAAAACATTTTTTATTTCAATATTTGTAAATAGTGAGGGAAAAATTCTTAGGTTAAGCCTAGACTGAAGAACCAACACATGTATTTACATTTAATACCAAAACAACCAATTGAATAAAATAACAGACAAAAGAGTTGTTTGCTCTGATATTTCCATTCACAGCTGATTTCAAACTTTGAAGCAATTATTTGTATTTCTAACTTTTATGTTAGGTTTTTAGTGTAGACCTGAGCCTTGCTGGTTCTGTTAAACTTTATTATAACTGCTGTAACCATCTTAGCTTTGGGGTTATTATTAATCCTACACCTTTATTATAAAGAAAACATAACATGATTTTGTGAGTAGTAGGTTCCACCGGGGTTGGAGTGCGGAGCACGCACGGGTTTCCCCTAGTAAATTATATAAAAATGTTATACGTAGTCTTATATATACCATGGACTTATGCTCCTGTTTAAGTAGAAACGTTTATTCCAACAATTTACTTTGCAGTTCTAAATTTGGTAGGTAGGTAAGAAAGAGTCCCTACACGAGTGTAATAAAGTTAAAAATACTGGCGACTGTGTTTAGTAACTTTTTGAAGTTTGAATAAAATGAGTAGATTAAACTGTAAGCAGATAAATCTATGCACTCTGCCTAAGTGATTAAAGATCCATTTGATTGCATTACTATACAGGGTGTTTCAAAAAGTACTTTAAAACTTTGAAAAATCATATAAATGTATCCAGAGAACCTACAGAGGTGATTGTAGTGTCAATTTGTAGGGAGTCACATCAAGTTTTTTTACTAAAGTAAAGATGCTCATCGTGGCTTCCGTTGGTGATCCTGCACAAATCCCATCGGTAGTCAATTTCCTCCCCAAACTCGCTATAGCATTGCAGGAGTAACTTGCTCGGAGACGGCATAAATTCTCGCTCTAAGCTCAGGTAGAGAAGCCGGCAAAAGAGGTACATAGTCGATAGCCTTGATGAAACCCCATAAGAAAAAATCTAGCGGTGTCGGGTCCGGGGAACGTGGGGACCATGCGATTGGCGCATCACGACCAATCCATTGACCTGAAAAGTGGTCATTCAGAAAATCTTGGACATCAGTCAGGTAGTGAGGTGGTGCGCCATCTTGCATGAAATAAACGTTGCGTTCTTCGTCATCCTCATAGATCTGTGGTATCAGTAATTGTTGTAACTATCCCGTTGATGGTTCTCTCTTGAAAAAAAGGGGCCATAAATTTTGTTCTTGCTCAATGCACAAAAAACGTTATGTTTACTGGCTATCAAGAATATGTTGCAATGTTAGATGTGGATTTTCACTGCCCCAAATCCTACAGTTATGTGAAAAGTCGACTCAAGTGAAAAGTCGACTCGTCAAAAGAGATTATGTTGTCCAAGAAATATTCGTCCTTATCACAGAGTATTAAAATTAAATATAGAGGTGCTATCCAGCGATGCGGTGGTGAAGCCACTTTGCAGTTAGTGTGCCACTGAAATGGCGGTCTCCTCACTCTGCACGGGCACTGCGAGACACAGTACCGAGCGTCGCCACCTCGCCCCGCGTCCACCGTATTAGGCCTTTGTATGTAATCAAACATGTTATAGGCCTATTATGGTTTAATAAATTAGTGTTTTAAATCCACAGAGCATTAGAATTAAAGAGTGTTTAATTCTAATGCTCTGTGTTTAAATCGGATACTGTTTAAAAACACTCTTTATCATTTCGACTCAAATATGTTTCAACTTTAGGGTACTTAATGTTTACAAAACATGTTCTAAATTATTACTAACTAATGCACTAGAATTAACAGTATGTATTTATTTAATGAACTACACTTTAAATTTAAAAAATGGTATGCAGTTTACGAACAAGTTAACATGATACAACCACAGAGCGTGGACTGTGGATACCTGCAAAATATTTTAACACTTACATTTAAAAGGTTTCTTTCCCATATGCCTCATTACGTGTTTCTTAAAGTCGCTTGATCAAATACATGAATAAACACATTCATTACATTTAAAACGTTTCTCGCCAGTATGCGTCATTTTGTGTTTCTTAACCCGGGAGTGGTCGCGCCTAATATGCAACCTAATATGGTCGCTGCGGGTCACTGTGACCCACATTTAAACAGCTTATATTTTTACATTGGACTTATAATTAACCCATTGCATTGCATTGGTTTATATCTTTGACTTATGGAAGTAATGAAAAACGTAATTTGGTCAAAATTATTTATTGTTAGATATTTTTTTAATAATTTAACAAAGTATATTACAAAAATTTATTTTTTTGCAATATGTTAATACTATGAAGTATACAATTGGAAACTTTTAACTTATGTAACTTATTTAGTTTATATGGTATAATAGTAAGTATAACTAAGTAAAAAAAATAGATTTCACTACTTATTATGAGAAAAAATTTTAAAGAAATTTCATGATGAAAATGAGCTTTGATATTATGGCTAAATCTATACCTAAAACGTATTACAAGATAAAAATTGAACAAAAAAGACAAATATAGCACTCTAATTAATCTATTTACAAGGCTTTTGTGTTTTAACTTCAAACTTCACTTTGAAGATTTTAAAGTTTATAGTTTTTTAAGTTTTTCTTCCAGATCTGGACATACGTTAGCGGGAGGTAGGCTCGATGCTCCAAAACTTCGGCATCACCTGCCAAAACCCCAAAAATAATATAAAAATTGTAATATTTGTATATTTTAAATATATATATATTTAACGGTATATATTATAAACATTTCCTAGAATAAATTTTTTTCATTTCGGAAAAAAAAACTTTATTGTGAAACTTACCTTCTCGTTACTCATCTTCATTTTCCAGGCAGCTTAGGCAGACGTTCTTGAAATGTTTTCCACATACAGGAATGGTGCAGATGGCACAGTAGTTGTTGGTCTTGTTTCCTTGGCGATCACAAAGAGCACATCTTTTTCTCTTCTGCGGCCCTTCTTCTTGTGCCGGGTGAACAACTTGTGGTTCTTCCCTTAGAATTCGCATTATGTTTGCCCGCGTGAACTTCGAAAGTGGTCCGTGAAGTCGAGTCCTCATATGAGGGGTTACTAGTTCCTTGCCTAGGGCTTTTAGCCATGTTCTTCGTACGGGCTTTGTTTCTTTGTCATTCCATGAACCAGTGCATTCAAAGCTACTATATCCAACAAATGATAAAAAGCTGTGAGAGGCCAGCTATTACTTTTTCTAGCCACGGAGTAGTTCTCACACATTTCATCAACCACGTCCACGCCTCCTTTTATGGAGTTATAGAACGTTATTATCTCTGGCTTCTTTTGGTCACCTGTAGATTCATCAATCTTCTTACTTTGATGCATAGTAGATGTGACAAGAACAATCTTCCGTGGTTTCGGTACGTAAGAAACAAGAGTCGTCATGTTCTTGCCAAAGCCAAACATAGATGAATTGACATCCCTGTTTTTCGTCTCTAAAAATTCCCTTGGTATTTCTTTTTTGTTTTTTCTCACAGTCCCTACTGACATTAGCTTGTGTGTTGTCAGTAATTCTTGACATAGTGGAAAGCTGGTGAACCAATTATCAAGTGTGACATTTCGATTACTTCCACTTATGGGTTCAACTAGTCTGACAACAACTGGGGTTGCCTTTTGGTCTAAGTGCTGGAGAGGTCCCGGCCGTTGCTTCCCAAGATATACTTCCATGTTTAGTATGTAAAATGTACGAGAATCAACCAATGAAAATACTTTTAATCCATATTTAGCCGGCTTGTTCCTCATGTACTGTCTGAAAGAACATCTGCCTCAGAAGGCCCACAGCATCTCGTCAATTGTTGTGTACTCGCCCACAGAAAAATTTTCTTTGCATTTGCTCACTACAAATTCAAACAACTCTCTAAACGGAGCTAATTTGTCAATGTCCATTCTCTGCCTACGAGTTGTCTTGTCATCAAATCTGAGCATTCTAAGTAGAAATCTGAATCACTGAATTGACATAACACATCGAAAGATTTCAACACCGGTTCCGTCATCATCCCACAATTCTTCTGCATTTAAATGTGAGGATTTCAATACTCCTGCGAAGTACAGGAGTCCAATCAGTGCCTTCATTTCTTCAATGGTGGTGTTTTTAGTGTCACGATCTCTCCCGTATTTTTCTTTATTCATATCTATGTGCAGGTTCGTATAATTTACGATTTTTCGTAATATGTCGTCAGTAAAATAACACTGTCAAGCTTCTAGTGGAGTTTTAACGTGTTTAGCAGCTCCATTTGTTCCTGGCAGATGAATTATTATATTTCTTTGTCTGGTCCGAATAGATTGTGTGGGCTCAAATGATTTCCAAGTCGTTTTGCCATCTTTACCTATGAAACGTC
Organism: Philaenus spumarius; assembly: GCA_018207615.1. Lineage (NCBI taxonomy): Eukaryota > Metazoa > Arthropoda > Insecta > Hemiptera > Aphrophoridae > Philaenus > Philaenus spumarius. The sequence continues at coordinate 13,794 of JAGFPH010002588.1, read as the reverse complement.
CTCTGTAAGCAAGAGGTACATCATCTTCTGAAGAAGATCGTTCAGCATCTCCTTCCCCTTCACTTGCGCTTTGTTCTGTGTTGCTGTTCATTTCATCATCAATCGCTCTTTCTTCTATTGGATCTATGTCACTTCCGTAGCCGGACACAATGTCGTCCACATCAGAAGAAGGTGCCTCTAGAAGGGTCGCAATCCTGTCTTCATCCAATGGTTGGCGAAGGAAGCCAGAACTTGTACTCGGTGCACTTTCCATCACTTCACTTGATATAACAAATATATTTCGTAATACCACAAATTATAGTGTCCAAACGAAATGTTTAAGTCACAATACACTAAAAAACACTTAAATATGCAAATTTAATGGCAAAACTAAAATAATGCATTTAAAACTTTTGTCAACCTAAGTAGTCGCTGTGGGTCGTCTCGACCCACACATGTGTATCACGGCCAACGGAGATGCGGAAACTAAACAATGACAACTGGTTGTTGCAGGGGGTGGGCAGTTAGGAAGGTAGGTGGAGAGGGAGGGTTGACCTATTTTTGGTACAGTCAGGGCAGGCCACAATAGATGCCTGCGGGTCACTACGACCCGCGGCGACCACTCCCGGGTTAAAATCGCCTGATAGAATACAAGAATAATCACATTGCTCCAAGAATAAAATGTGTTTCTCTAGTATGTTTCATTTTGTGTCTTTTCAAGTTGCTTGATCCAATACAAGAATAATCGCATTCATTGCATTTAAAACGTTTCTCTCCCGTATGTGTCATTTCGTGATTCTTAAAGTTGCTTGATTGATTACTAGAATAATCACATTCCTTACATTTAAACGGTTTTTCTCCTGTATGTATCTTTTTGTGTTTCTTAAAGTTGCTCGATGAAATACAAGAATAATCGCATTCATTGCATTTAAAACGTTTCTCTCCCATATGTGTCATTTTGTGATTCTTAAAGTTGCTTGATGCAATACAAGAATAATCACATTCCTCGCATTTAAAAGGTTTCTCTCCCGTATGCCTCATTTTGTGCCTCTTAAAGTTGCTCGATCCAATACAAGAATAAT
>JAGFPH010002588.1:0-12723 GCA_018207615.1 Philaenus spumarius | reverse complement strand
TTTCTCCCGTATGTGTCATTTCGTGATTCTTAAAGTTGCTTGATTGAATACAAGAATAATCACATTCCTTACATTTAAACGGTTTTTCTCCCGAATGTGTCATTTTGTGTTTCTTAAAGTAGCTTGATTGAATACAAGAATAATCACATTCCTTACATTTAAACGGTTTTTCTCCCGTATGTGTCATTTCGTGTTTCTTAAAGTTGCTTGATTGAATACAAGAATAAACACATTCACTGCATTTATATTTGTGAACTACTGCCCTAGAAGTTGTCGGTTGTAAAGAAGTCGTAACACACACTGAATGTTGTCCAGTCGGATCATTATTGGAGATTGGAGAAGAGGTTCTCCGGTAGTCATTGGCTTCAGAATCTTGTTCTTCAAGTCTGACTTTATCTGTATCTGGAAATTAAACATAATTACTACATCAGTGTAATCAAATTTCAAAATATTGTATGTATAGTACAACTAGACTAATAGAAGAAATTGTTTGTACAAATAATTTTGAACGGATAAATAATTTGCGTTGGGCTAAATAATTTTTCTATTCAGTAAAACTCAACTAAAAATGAGCTACAACCAAGCTGATCTAGTTTTTATTTCTACAATGAAATGACTCGACACTATTTAACCTATTCTCAAAATTAAACCGATAAAATTTCAAAAACAAATTATCCTACTAACCCTTTCCACTCGAATTACTGGGGTCCTAGTTTTGCTATCAGGTCAGATTAATTTTGAGCAAATATTGCACTGTAACATGTTTACTAAAAAAAAAAAGTACGTATTTCTGTCAGTTCTAAAAGGCTGATTTTTTTTGTAGTTTCTTCTATGACTAAAATATAGATTGGTATGAAAAAAAAACATATATTTTTATTTTGAAGTATATGTTTTTAATTTTTATTTATTGAAAAAAATATAAATTTGTAACAAAAAACCGGAATTAACAAGAATTTTGGAAAAATTTTGAATGGGAAGACCTATATTTGTTGCTTGTTTTTTGTTGTTTATATCATCATAAAAAAAATTAAGTGGGTTCGACACTATAATAAATTATAAAAAAATTATAATTGAAAAACAAGTTTTTTGTAAAAAAATGAGTTTTTATGAAAACAATTAGTTTTGACACCAACTTGTACAAAATTGCCTCAAGTATTTATTTTATTGCTTAACAACAGTATTATGTAGATCAAAACTAGTAAGTAAAGCTTTTTCAAAACTGATTGGTAATATTTTAATCACTCAGGTTCGAAACAAAAGTTCCGTCGCCACTAACATCATTTTGTAACAAACTGCTGTCGTCTCCGTTCATTTTATTTCACAACAATCATTACTATTATAAAAAGAACAATATTCAAAAATAAACTGTGAAATTACACACGATAACCTAGTGCAACAAAACTAAACAACGCGTAGGCTCACTAAAACGCTGCATAGTAAGTAGGAACCAAACAACGGCGAGAGCAGACAGCTGTTTACAGACCGGCCAAAGATGGCAAACATTACATTTTCTATGATTTATTTACCACAGAAACTGAACTCAAATGGTCCTACAAAAATTCCACAGATAGCAGCACATCTCAAACTCCAACAATAGCGGTCATCAAAGTAACTACATCCGTTCAAATGCCATCAAAGAACGTTATCATAGCGAGTTTGGGGCTCGCCTGACATAGGAGTTCGTGCGGATTAGTAGGGTATGGGGCTGCCCTGACACTCGAGTGGAAAGGGTTAATTCCCAGTTTACCTAAAAGTGTCCCTTTGCCCGATAAAGGACTTCTTGCTGGCTTCTGACCAAACCACCCAAACCTCACTTTGGCAAAAATATCTGTTTCCTACTTCACCGCAGTACCTCAACATATAGTAAAATATCTAGTCCTATATAAACTTTACGTTTAAAGCCTAAATACGAGGGCTGTTCAGAAAGTAATTTCCTTTTTGAAATTTAACCCTTGAACTGTCAGACCACTCAAAATTGACAGCTCAAGTGTGCTGCCGTAGTCAATTTTTTTTCATTTTTATTTTTATTTAGTCCTTTGACAATGTACATTGCATGAGACAAGTCATTATTAGATATAATGGAAGACAATAAATAATCTACAGATTTAATTTTAAAAATATTTAACAAAAAAAAATGTAAAACAATATAACATGTATAAATAGAAAATAACATTAATTTATAAAGTGGCTGTCATTCATCCTTTTATACTTTTAAAAACTACAACAATAAAACATTTTATACAATCAAAACTTTTAAAAATATTATACACTTTTACAGTACATTTAAAAAACATTACACAAAAATACAGTAGAAATGACAACTTAAACAGAAGAAAACTGCTTCACCTAGAGGCAAAAATAGACCCCGCCACTGAGATCCCCACGTTCAAGAAAATCTATGGTGCACAAACTCCTCCACCGAATAGAACGACCCAGTCAACAGAAGCTGTCTAAACCTGCTTTTAAAAATCTTATAATTTTTTTCATTTTAAATATTTTCTGGGAGCTTATTAATCAAACGTCCACCAGCTTGGGAGTTTGTTAAAAAGGCTTACTCTGTGCTTTTTAGCACCTGCCTGTCTGGTTCCATAATTGTGTATATCCTTGTTCTGGACGTGATCACACTTAAATTTGAAATATAGGATTACTTCAAGTATATAAATACTTGGAAGTGTAAGAATACCAAGCTCCGTGAAGACATTCTTACACGACTGGAATTTCCTTAGTCCTGCTACCAGCCTAATAGCTTTCTTCTGCAGGACAAATATTCTGAGAAGATTCTGAACAGAAGAACTTCCCCAGAGAAGGATTCCATAGCACAGGTGGGGATATACTAACCCGTAATAAGCGGTCAAAAGAATAGAGGGTGTACAATATGGTTTTAAGTTTCTCAATGCAAATATTCCTGAGGCAATCTTTGCACTGATACTATTAATATGATTCCTCCAAGAAAGCTTATTATCAATAAGGAGGCCCAAGAACTTTACTGAGTTTACTTCCTCAAGTTCTTCCTCTCCTTAGAAAGACACTTGGCGCCTGGTTCATGTCATGCTTTAGACTAAAATACATGTACTTAGTTTTTCCAGGATTTACTGCCAAATTATTTTCATCCAAATACTGATTTGTTGCATTGACCTGTAAGAAAGCCTTTTGCTCCAAACTTTCTAAGGAGTTTGCTTGAAAGGTCAAAGTTGTATCGTCAGCAAACTGAATTAGCTTATCCACGTTTATTACTGACGAAAGGTCATTTATATAAATTAAAAACAGTATTGGCCCAAGAACTGATCCCGGAGGGACTCCATATCTCAACTGGACCTGTTTAGACAGCCTTCCTGCAACAGACACATTTTGTGACCTACTACATATATACGATTAAAACCATAATAGAGGTTGCCTGCGAATGCCAATTTTTTCACACTTATCCAGCAATAGTTTGAAATCCACACAGTCAAATGCTTTTGAAAGGTCCAGAAAAATACTAATAACTTTATTTTTTTTTATCCAAACTTGCCACAACAAAGTCCATTAACTCGACTATTGCATCCACTGTAGACTTACCTTTTTGAAAGCCATATTGGCCACTAAAAAGGATATTAAATTTTTTTAAATAGCTAAGAAGTTGTGCCAAAAAAAGTTTTTCAAAAACTTTACTGAACACAGGTAATAAAGAATTTGGCCTATAGTTATTTATATCTTCCTTTTCTCCCTTTTTAAAGAGTGGAACTACTTTAGCGTGTTTTAATTTTGAAGGGAATACTCCCTTAGAAAATGAAGAATTAACTAAAACCATAAGAGGTTTGATAAGTTCATCAGAGCACTGTTTGATGAGCCACGTGGAAACTCCATCAATATCAGTAGCTGTTTTATTCTTCAGACTGCTAAACACCCTGGAGACCTCCTCCACAGCCACAGGCGAAAGAAACAATGATGACACTCTGTGAAGTCTGTGACAACTCGACTTGTATTTAATATTTCACCCACTAAAAATCATCTATCCGCAGTGAAACAAAGACCATTGGAAAGGAAATGATTTAAACTTTAATTTTTGTACTGCAAATTTGTTCTAAAACGTATATTTACATATGTACTCGCCGTTTCAAAATTGTACTTCTCCAAACATATGATGTCGAGCGAGAAAATACATCGAAATGACGCAATCTTCCACATTATTCGTCACTCTAATTGGTTTTCAGATTTGGTATATTTTGTAAACTCTTGCAATTGGACCGATTTCAAACGAATGGGAAAGCACATTCGGAGCTCACTGTTTCTTCAACCAACAGCTATATTTATGGGTTGATATTTATATCAATTTGAAGGGAAAACTTCAACCTATCGTTTAGTGTAAGCTAGAGGTGGGCCGGTTTACCTGTATCTGGTATTTTGTACCAGGTACTTCATCGAAGGTACTTGTACCAGGTACGGGAGGGCGAAAATACCAGGTATTTTGTACTTCGTCGACGGTACTAGTACTAGGTAGTCACGGGAGGACAAAAATAATGCCAGATACAGTTACTAACACTGACAGAGTACAGGTACGGAGTAATTAATGACTGTTTGATAGACTAGACGAGTAAACGTAGATGACCAGACCTAGACTCGTGCTCTTTAGGTTCCGCAGCGAAGAACCGGCCAAGAAAAAGAAGAAATAGAAAAAAGAAAAGAAAGCTAAATAGAAAACTGTAAAATGATATGTACTTATTTTTGGATCTAATATAGTTAAACATCTCGGGGAGGTTTCAGAGCAGCAGCGATTTTTCAAATGTATTGTGATTATTTTTTATAACTTAGATGTGGGTTTTGATATGCTGCGTTTATTGAAAGAAAATTGACAAATACATTTATAAATACAAAAATTTTACTTTTATCAAACGTTTTGATGATTTGTTTTTAAGGGTGGCACTAGACACATTTTCAAATACATTTAATGGGCTGAATGCGCACAAATAGTTTGTTCACGCTGTAAAAAAACATGTCGGCATGCCATATTTCGTACTGAAAGAATGTTTTATTCATATTTGCTGTGTTTATTCTGTTTATTTATTTTTGTAACAATTTGTAATACCAATGTTGTTGAAAAATGTTCATAATTTATTAAGAAAAAAAGTTAAATAAATGTTAATATAACTGAAGAAATTTAAATACAAAATTGTTATTAACAGTGTTCCTTTGATGCATTTTAACCTTTCCAGGACTAACACAGCCTACTGTAAATCCCAGTGCTTGCTCAGACTAGGTTATCTGATTAACCCTCAAAGTGGCAGACTGCAGTCTGTCGGGCGCAAATGCAACCAGCTCGAACCTTAGCGAGAATTTGCATATATTTGCATAATCGATAATTTAACCCACTTACAATAATCCAATCGTAATAAAACTGGCACCATTGGAAAGGAAATGAATTAAACTTTAATTTTTGTATTTACAACTTTTTCGTAAAACGTATATTTACATACGTAATCATCGCTTTAAAATATGCATATTGTGTTACAGCTATTTCCGCGGGCGAATCTGCATACAATTGTACTGTTATTTCCCACTTCTTCAATGTTCAAGACTATCTACACAAATATTTCTTTGGCTATTATAAAGATACCATTAAATTCGTCAAGATTTTATCTTTCTGTTGGTGCCTTCTAATCAGATATCACTATAAAAATAGTATTTTTTCCAAGAATGGCTGGCAATGCGTTGTAGCATACGGAGCTTATTACAATAGGTCGCCAGGTCTGTGTGCGTCTCTGTGCTTAGTATACTGTTTCACACAGCGACCTGTTAACAGCTAGGTGTGGACACACACCTAGTGCAACTGTGGTGAAATAGGTAGGAGGAAAGGAGAAAAACAAGAAGAGCTGCTGACAAAATTCCAGAAGTCGGTGGAAACAGTAAACACAGATTCATTTGTGAGATAGAAAAAACAGCCCTTCAATTTGGAGCTGTGCTATGTGGATGAATACCACAGTCATATCATCTCTGTCAGTAGCAGCAAACTGAGCTGTTGTGGGAGACTGGTCACTGGTTCGGTAGCCAGTTGCGTCGCCATGTACGTCACTTGGCCACCTCGTCTAATAAGGGCCTTAGAATTCTAGGTCAGTATCAAATTTATAAAGTAGACTTCCGCCTGCTTAAGCTGACCTAAATCTTGAGTGTTATGCCAATGTCAGGCATTTCTACACATCCTATTTCCATGTTCTTACAATCTTACATAAAACATTGCTTAATTAACTATTAAATCATACTTGACCTACAATTAAACTAACCATTTCCTAAATATTCGTAACATCGCCCTCATCTGCGCTGATACCATTATTTTAAGCTTAGGAGTATTGGTGGCAATGACAGTAGGCTATATAGACACAAACCCCAATGTAACAATACTAAACTAAACTTACCATTGGAGGTGGCACTGCTTGAAGACTCATAGTGTGGAAGCAAACTGGTCTGAAACATTTTACACATTGTTCAGTACACTTTAAACAGAAAGAACTGTAAATATTAAAGCTGGGTGTAAGTGTGCCCTTAACCCAAGGTACTAGTTATTTGACCCTTGTCTGATAGCATGGGAAACCAGAGACATAGGACGTAGCAATAAAAGGTCTGTCAAACAAAAATTATAATGTTTGTCAAAGTAAATGGCAGTATGTTTTGAGGATTTTTAAAGTAATACCTATATACAGTAGGATCTTGGTAATCCGGCCCTATATCCCTATAGTAAGGCCAGATTACCGAAAATGTCGGAATAGTGGAAGTGAATTAAAAAATTAAGAAATTTAACAATAATCGTTTTAACTATGTACTCTAAAATGAAATTCCGTTAATTATTATGAAAAATAAACTGTGATTTGAAACAGAAAGGTTCAGTGCAGTATGTATTTTAATCGATGAACAAAGTCACTAAATACGCAAAATGAAAATTTAATACCTACTGTACACTTTACATTTACTTAAACAACAGCAAGATGGTTTGAACTGCTTTTCTGCTTCTTTGCATTAAAGGAAATATTTTATTTTATTTTTTCCGCTTACACACTTCCTCAGCAAGGGATATTTAATTAAATTACAAGTGAAAAAACATAGACCAAGACCGGGAATTGAACCCGGGACCTTCACGTTTCCAATATGTCGGAAGCTGAAACTCCGTTTTCTTCCGCCCAAGTTATTGCAGTTGCGTAGGCACAGAGCGCCGAGTCCTTGTTTACTGTGTGTGCGGCAGCCGTACTACTCACAACACGGCCTTCACTTGACTCACTCGCAACACTCACATTGTATTCAACTTCCCGTAGCAGACGCCGACGTACTACTGTACTGTTGTCGTGGAGACTCACGTCTAGACATATTTTAGAAATTTCTAGAAATTTACATACTAATCGGCGGAAACACAGCGCCGGACTACTGGACGTGCCGGAGTATTGAACGGCCGGATTATAGAGACTGTACTGTATATAAAAGCCAAATCCACCAACTCACTGATCACGACATTCTCAAAAACTACTGAACGGATCGGAACGAAATTTGGTATGTAGCTTCCTCTAGAGCCATAGGTGCTCACTAAGAAAGGTTTTCAAAAAATTCAAAATTTTAGTGGGGTTTGGGGGGGGGTCAAAGTTACAAAATCATGATTTATCCAAAACCACCAAACGGATTGGAATGAAATTTGGTATGTAGCTTCCTCTAGGGCCATAGGTGCTCTCTATTTTAGAGTGGTTTGGAGGGGTAAAAATTACTAAAAAAAAACACCGAACGGATTGGAATGAAATTTAGTATGTAGCTTCCTCTAGGGCCCTAGGTGCTCGCTAAGAAAGGGTTTAAAAAAATTCGAAATTTTAGGGGAGGTTTAGGGGGGTCAAAGTTACTAAATCACGATTTATCCAAAACTACTGAACGGATTTTAATGAAATTTGGTATGTAGCTTCCTCTAGGGCCATAGATGCTCTCTTAAGAAAGGTTTTCAAAAAATTCGAAATTTTAGGGGAGTTTAAGAGGGTCAAAGTTACTAAAAAAAAAAACCACCGAACGGATTGGAATGAAATTTAGTATGTAGCTTCCTCTAGGGCCCTAGGTGCTCGCTAAGAAAGGGTTTAAAAAAATTCAAAATTTTAGGGGAGGTTTGGGCCGGTCAAAGTTACTAAAAATTTGCATAAGAAATACATAGTAAAATTTATATTTATGGATATAATATATTTTTGGTTGATATACATTTAACTTTGATTTGTCTATCTGTGCAAAGCCCGATCGGGCCAGCTAGTCTACATGATAAAAACTTTAACTATAGATTTAATCAGTTTCACATAAAAACAAACAAACTCCTTTTGACTGAGCAACACAGACATTTCTCTAGGTACAAATTTTTTTTTAATAATGGCGAATATCTAGGAAACAAAATGTTTTAGGGCCCATATGTTTATATGAACTTTTTTCTTGTTGTTAGCTATAGAACGAGCTACCGAGACATTGCCACATAGTTCTGGATCACCCTGAATATCGTGAACAAACCGAGCAGGCTGACCTTTGTTCCCATTCAATTCATACCTATTTTCCCGCAAAATAATTATTTTTTCCTTTTTTTTTTGTGGATTTTTCCCAGCCCAGCCTAAATTTTCTCCGAACCTCGTTCGGGCGTTCAGACGTATTCCTGCATCGCTGGTGCAATAAACTCAACCGTTTTCAAATCCTGAATTTACAGAAATCCACTATTCACTCAGAGTTACGAAAATAGTTCCACAATCACCCAAATAAATAGCAAATTAAGAAAAAAGTATTAAAATTGCTTTTGTTGAAGATGTTACATGGATGTACTGTCGTTGAAAATAATATTCTTAAAAAGCATAACGACGGGCAATGTTAACCGTTCTGAGCAGGCCAAAGCCAACAACCTCGCTCCCTTTGGGATAAGGAGTTCAAGCTACTAATAGAGCTTGACTGGAGAAAGAGGCAGCCATAATGCCGGTGAATTAAAACTGTATTTCCCAGCCAAGTTCTTACCATATCTGCTATTTATTTCCTATTAAGACAAAATGAAGTACACAGACTTTTTGCCTAATGTGGGAATTAATAACAAGAACGTATTGGGCACTGAACCTTTGAACAACCTACGACTGACCCCTCCTCATTCAACCTGTTTCTAAAGTTGAGATTAGAAACGCTAGCGAACATCACCTACATTTACATTCACGTTCATAGTGTTATGTTTCATCACGGAACCTTGGGAATTTGTTTACAGAAATCCATTAAGTTTTTAGTAATTTTTCTACTACCTCATATAATGTCTTTCAAGATTAAAACTATATTTAGTTGATTTAAAGGAATAAATTTCATAGTTTGTCATCCCCTTTTTGGAAGTTCCTTAACACGGTTTGCGGTAGGAGTCAACAAATAGAAAATGTAATGCGTAATGAAAAAAAGTGTTATTAATTGGTAATGACAAATATAAAATATGAGTAACGAAAAAGCGTTATCAAATTGGTTGTTATGGCAATGATCAAGAAACATGTTTTTTTGTTCATAAATTTAAATTAAGAGGCAAAAACAATCTCAATTAAATAACATCACTGTAGGCTGCAAAAATAATCGAGATTGTTTTCAATGTCGCAATGAGAGGAATTCAGTCTATTAATTCATAAATGCAGTAAAACCGTACAAGTGAGATAACATCGACCAATATCTGAAGGATCAGGATAGCTCAGTTGGTAGAGTGTTGCCACGGAAGGGCAAAGGTCCTGGGTTCAAATCCCGGTCTTGGTCCATGTTTTTTCACTTGTAATTTAATTATATTAACCCTTGCTGAGGAAGCGTGTAAGCAGGTAATTTATTACAAATTAAAAATAACAACATTTTATGTTTATTGAATGTATTTTACAATGAATGGACATTTAACTGTGTTTACCATCTTAGCTTTGAAGTTATAATTAATTCTACACCTTTATTATAATAACATTAAACATATGGAAACAGTAAAAAATTTATAAAATACATTAAAGTTATAATCTGACCCAAGTTATAATCTGACCCAAGTTATAATCTGTCAGTTGTAGCTCATGTATCACTGAGGATGACGACTTTGTCGTTGAAATGCTTTTGATATTAAAACTTATGAGAGTGAAAATAGTGTTATTTTTATTTTTTAAATATAAAAAAGTAAAAAATTTTTATATAAAAAACAAACTAATAATAAACGGCAATTGAAAGATTAAAATAAATTATGTGTGTTTGTTGCCGTTAAGGCTGGTAAAAGAATTGAAGAAAAGGCGTGATAAACTTCGTTCCTGATAGGGGTCCCATGACCGCACACATTTACTTTTTTTTTTATATTTATTTTTACATCCTTATTTTGACTTTGAGTAATTAATATACTCAAAATCATCCAATCGTAATAAAACCGGTACCGTTGGAAAGGAAATGAATTAAACTTTAATTTTTGTATTTAAAACTTTTTTTGTAAAACATATATTTACATACGTAATCATCGTTTTAAAATATGCAGATCGGGTTACAGCTGTTTTCACGCGTGAATTTGCATACAATTGTACTGTTATTTCCCACTTCTTCGACGTTCAAGACTATCTACACAAATATTTCTATGGCTATTATAAAGATACCATTGGATTCGTCAAGATTTTATCTTTCTTATAGTGCCTTCTTCCAATCAGATGTCACTATTTTACACGATTTATGACGAAGATTTCTGTAAACCCTTGTGATTGGACAGTTTTCAACCAATGAAACAAGCACATTTGTCAACCGAAATAACGCCTACAATTCCTTATGTTTTCACAGATTTCTTTATACCATTTTGTAGAGAATAACATTTTGTACCGGTACCGTTGGAAATGAAATGAATTAAACTTTAATTTTTGTATTTAAAAGTTTTTCGTAAAACGTATATTTACATACGTAATCATCGTTTGAAAATATGCAGATCGGGTTACAGCTGTTTCCGTGCACGAATTTGCATACAATTGTACTGTTATTTCCCACTTCTTACATGTCCAAGACCATCTACAGAAGTATTTCTATCGAGATTATAAATATACCATTGGATTCGTCAAGATTTTATCTTTCAAATAGTGCCTTCCAATCAGATGTCACTATTTTACACGATTTATGACAACGATTTCTGTAAACCTCGCAATTAGAAAGTTTTTCAACCAATAAAACAACAAATTTGTCAACCGAGATAACGCCTTCAATATCTTAAGTTTTGACAGATTTCTTTTCACCATTTTGTAGAGAACAGTTTGATTTTTCTAACGGTGGGAAGTAAACTGGAAGTAACCAGTTTTTTGTCTAGACGGCAGTGAAAAGTACATAATTAGAGCGGTCTGGTGTGACCGTCTACTCCATCTCGTTCCCACGTAATTCAACGCACCTTTCTTGTCAGACCTTTGTAGACGGCAAAATGTTATTAGATTGATGTCATTTTGTTATTCAAATAAAGATAACTCAAACACTTTTGTTAACTAAGGAAAGACAAGTATACCATTCTTTTCTTTGATTTATTCTCTACACTTTATAATAATAATTCATTTTTGGGCAAAGCAAATATTCCTAAATTACGTTCCAAACCAGGCCTAGTTTTGTTAGCACCCTTGTAGTTGGAACATAAAAACTGGTGTTTTCGAAATAAGAAATTTATTAATGTTTTTATACAGTTCTATTGAGAACTAAATTACGAAACTTTTTTACATTATGGAAAAAATTACAAAAAAATGTTTACTACTTTTTATGTTGAACTAAAGTTGAACTTTTATTTTTCGTAACTGAACATTTTTTGTTTCTTGAGCTAATAACGTTGTGAATTTTACATCTATCATTTTTTTACTGGCATATATAAATTTTTGAACTCTTTTCTACAAAAAATCTGTGGAACACTTTTGGATTGGGGTTCATTTAATATTTTTAGCGAATTTTTGAAAAAATGCTTGCACATGCCAAAAAATCCATTTTTATTAAAGCCGCCAGCCGCCGGTTCTAGGGTTAAAACCCAGATATTCATTTTGAAACACCCTATATCTAAAATTATACAATTACAGATACAAATACAAATGACATATGTGTTCTACTTACATCTTGCATCTCACTAAGTTCCAAAGGATCACGTTCATTTAATGTAGCCTCAGACCTACGCAAAAACGAAAATTTGATTTAAAATTTAATTATACTTTATAAAAAAAAAAATGTTAATAGACATATTCCAAACTAGAAAGCAATATCAATTTATCTTAAAAAAGAAGTAAAACTGAGGAAATTATAAAAAACTACTGGATTACGCAGGCCATAATAAAATTTAACTTTAATTGAGACATTAAGATTTTTGATTTAGCAGCCAGAAATAAAAAAATCTGGTTAGCAATGCATTCCTCAAGTATCACAATCAATGAAATCAGCTCATGACATCTCCAACACAGTATTTTACTTTGAATTTTTAATTTTATTATTATTGCAACACTGTAGCCTATTGCAATATGTTAACAGCAAATATATAACTCTGTTAGATTAAATATTCTATACAAGGGGGATTCATGCAACCAGTGCTAAATGCTTAATGTGTTATCATGCTAAACTGCTAGCCTATTGCAATATGTTAACAGCGAATATATAACTCTGTTAGATTAAATATTCTATACAAGGGGGATTAATGCAACCTGTGCTAAATGCTTAATGTGTTATCATGCTAAACTGCTAGCCTATTGCAATATGTTAACAGCGAATATATAACTCTGTTAGATT